>OU015500.1:46036472-46208972 GCA_907164885.2 Dolomedes plantarius
TCAGTTAGCGCCCTTAGTCTATAGACTGCCGGACAGTTCTTAAAATGCGAAATATTATGATTTTTTAAAAAACTGAACAACAATAGAATTGATGTTTCAGTAGTATTCAAAAGTTATACAATGAGAAAAAATAAATATAATATAAATAAAATGAGAAAAAAAATATAACATAGAATTTTTGTTATGGATCCTATTATTGTTAAAAACTATGTTAAGGCTAAAGACGTAATCGGAATCCTCAGTGTCACAGTTTGAAAAAGCGGGAAAAAGCCAACTTTCTTAAAAGGTTTCTACAATTTTCCGATTTCAACTGAACTTCTATTAACGTTTTAATTTATTTCAAGTTATGTTGGGGGGACGTGCCCCCTCCCCCGTGCTCCCCAGATGCTATGCCTATGGTTTTGAGCGGTGGCAATCTGCATTTATAGACTGGTGCCAGTTTGCGTGGCTTCGAAATCTTTAGTTCCAAAGTTCGTCAATGGGTAATTTTTCTCAGACATCAATAAAATGCGAATTTTTCGATTTTTTTTCTTATAATGGTTGACGTTTAATTAAAGAGGGTGTATTTTACTACTATTTTTAATTTTTCACTGGCTTATTTTTTATAGAACATTAAATTATGGATGCCAATCGTAACTAAATTTCGAAAACATTGAACCAATATGGAAAAAATACAATTTTGAATGCAGAAAACGGAATTCAAAAATATGCATTTGCTTACTTATCTGTGATTGGGAAACTTCTAAGCAAGAAATTCTGTACATCTTCAGATTGGAGATCTGCGAAGTGAATTGATGTACCCCATAGTTATAGAGCTTCAGCCGAATGCGAAAATTCAAAAATCAGTTTCCTCAAAACTGTTAAAGTTACGTCATAATATGTAAGTTACAATTAGTTTTTTAAAAAAAGATTTATGCACGAGAAAAAATTGTTATAGAAATGATTGAAACATGACCTAGAACTCAACTCTGATTCCGATTGTTATTTTAGTATGTTTATAATTAAATCAAAAAATATTTTGATCCATAATCTTTTCTGTGCGTTATTGGGACCGAAATTTATTTTTATTGTCACAATTTTACTTTTTGCATGTTATCTGAGAGTTGATGGTAAGTATTAACTGTTCATTTTACGCAAGGTACAAACATTTAATAATAATCTTAGGCCTAAACATGTAATTTATGTCATAAACATTAAACGGAGGCTTAAATAAGGTATGAATCCTTGTTTTACGCTTCTTGAACTCGGGTGAGAATCCCAATTCCATCTCAACGGTTCCTACCGAGTACGATTCGAACTTTTTTAAACGTAAAATCACGGTTATTTATATTATTGGATTAGTAATCTGCCTCAAGAGGAGAATTACTGAAATCATATAAGTTTATACCTTAACCTTTAGCTTACGGGGCCCATTTTTCCGATTTCCCCTTCAGAACGGGAAATTTCAAACCCCCTTTGTAAGGGTTATACATACATACATACATACATACATACATACATACATACATATATATATATATATATATATATATATATATATATATATATATATATATATATATATATATTCATTCTTGGGTCCGAATTCTAGGGATATATGCTATCCTACCCCGTAAGGAAAAGGTTAAAACCTGCATATATGAAAGTTTATCGTTCCCTTATTTAAACCAAGCTAATTTGTTCTCCTCCTGCAGTATTTCTTAGAACCTTCTTGAACCTTCTTGAAATGTTTTTAAATCTTGATTTAACTAATTTCGAGCCAAAATTTTGCGAACTGACCCCTATTCAAAATATTTTATGGTAAAAAGGGTTCTTTCCAAAAGCTTACAGCGAGAATATAAGTAACAAAGAATTTTTTTTTAATTAAAGAAAACTTCTTTATAAATCTTTACATCATTATTTTATAAACATTCTATATAAATATATATATATATATATATATATATATATATATATATATATATATAAATCTTATTCATTTTAGAAATTTCGCCCACCAAACGAAATTATTTGCTTTTAGAATACAGCATACCACATCCCCCCCCCCCCGAATAATTCAAATTTAAATATAATATTTGTGTTTCTTTTAAGATACCCTGGTAAAATGCATTGAGCTGTACATTGAGCTGTACCCAAGTACATTGAGCTGATCGGATACAATATGGTTTATAACCCATGAGGATACCCACGACAATTCCGACGGACGGTCGATGGTGGAATGGCTAGATCGCTGGCAATCGGTACCGATTGCCAACGGTCTGTGGGGTTAGAGTCCCACTTTTGGTATGGAAGTTTGTAGACGTTCGGAATCGGCTTTAAGCAGTAGATCTAATTAACCGTCGTGTAGCAAAAGTTGACCTTAGCGCTCCAAACCAAACCATGAGCTTTAAAGCAAACGGGCTGCTTCAAACTATTAAAATTTATCGCAAGTGTGTGCGAGAAATTGTTATATAATGAAAGCAACTTAATTTAAATATAATCGGCAGATTCATTCCTTTGTGATATAAATGAAAAGAGTTAGAAATATTGCAAAGCAGAAATATTAACAAAACAGATACTTTGTTACTAACAATATCGTTGCTACAAATCGAAGTTGACTCCTTTTTAGGTCTATAAATTATATCAATATCTACAACACTATTATTTTAAGTTTCCCTCGCTTAACAATTTTAATGGGGGGATGTTTACATTAAAAACATGTTTTTCATATTCACCCAAACAAATACTACAGCCAACATTTTTGTAAAAAAACGATTTCATGCATTTGAGACATTTTAAGGAATATAGTATTGATACCACCGGCTTTGAGCTCGTAAGCCAAAATTGTTGATGTAACGAAAACTTGAGGTACTGAAAAACAATTATAAATTTCTTTTTTCGCAAAAGAATACACCCAGTGAGAATTACTGTTGACAAGCAAATGAGTTGCAAAATTGCTTCATAATTCGTCTTAAGCCCATTGTTTACACAAATTAGCACTGACATTTTTTTTAACTTGAAACTTTCATTTTAAGTTTATCTTTCTTATCGATTTCATGACTTCTCTTCATTAAATGCATCTTTTTCATATTCACTCAAATAAATACTAATATCACCAACACTTTTTAAAAAAAAGTTTTATCCATATTTTCAGGATCACTACATTGATACTACCGGCTTTCAGCTCGTAAGCCAAAATTGGGTAGTTGAAGTATCGAAAAACAACTATAAATTCATTTTTTCGCAAAAGAATACACCCATTGACAATTACCTTTGACAAGCAAATGGGTTGCAAAATTGCTCCTTAATTCGTCTCAAACACATTGTTTACACAAATTAACACTGACATTTTAAAAAATTAAATCTACCATTTTAAGTTTATTTTTCTTATCACTTTCATTACTTCTTTTCATTAATGAAATCTTTTTCCTATTCACTCAAATAAATAGTAATATCGCCAACGCTTTCAGACTTTTTTTTTTACCCATATGAGACATTTTCAGGATTATTGCATTGACCGGCTTTGAGCTCGTAAGCCAAAATTGGGTAGTTGAGGTACCGAAAAATAACTATAAATTTCTTTTTTCGTAAAAGAATACACCCAGTGACAATTACCTTTGACAAGCAAATGGGTTGCAAAATTGCTTCATAATTCGTCTCAAGCACATTGTTTACACAAATTAGCAGAAACTATTTCCAAATATAGTAACTAAATGTGTTAAATGCTGTGTCTGGCGTGACCCGTCAAAGCTGAATCAGGCACAGAGACCTCCTGTGGACCAAACAAGTCATTTTCTCTCAAGGGGGTTAAACAAGTTCTAACTTAATAGGTTATAAAACTCAAAGCTAGATTTAGCATTTATTTCAAAAGGTGAGTTTCTCGTCAAAAATATATTTTTTTAAACAGAAAATTATCCGTGACTGAATCGCATAATTTTTTTAACTCCATCTTATCTCTACAAATTCAGTTTAAATGGATTTCACCGAAAAATACCGAATAGCATTTAAGCTGCTTTTAACCATGGAATCCAATTTCTTCTAGTTTGCGTCTAACGATAATATGGATTAAACAGAGTCTTATAATTTTGTCACTTTATTCTATTTTGTAAATTCTATTTTGTCCAAGTGAATCTTAGTGCTTAACAATGCAAAATGTTTTTTATTCTTTTTTTTTCCAATGGCTGGGAGCTGAACAATACTCTTTTCCCGGAGTGAATCTTAGTGCTTAACAATGCAAAATGTTTTTTCTTTGTTTTCCCAATGGCTGAGAGCTGAACAATACTCTTTTCCCGGGAGAAGCCAGAAGCCGCATGCATTGCATGCTTTGCCCCGGGTGTACCACAGGGGGTGGGTCCCCGTTACACCCGTGCCAGTCCCGTAGTTTTGAACCGAGTCAAGTGACGAGACCAGAACACTTGACCCCGCACCTCCAGAGGTAATGTTTTATGAACTTGGAGGACATTGCAGCTACGACAGATTTTTTCCGTGCACCAGCCGCCATTAGTGTACACGTCGGTTTTTTTTTTTGCCAGCGTCGGGTATCGAGCCAGCAATTTGCAGATCACTGGCTTGACGCCTTTAAGTTTGCATTTGTATATTTTTTGTATACAAATGCATTTGTATATGCATTTGTATATTTGTACATTCTTTAAACTTAAAACTACCATTTTAAGTTTTTTTTTCATATCAATTTTATTACTTGCACTTCCAGATGTAATGTTCTGGGAACTTGGGGGACTTTTCAGCTACGACAGATTTTTTCCGTGCATCAGCCGCCATTTGTGTACACGTCGGTGGTTTTGTCAGCGTCGGGTATTGAGCCAGCATTTTGCAGATCACTGGCTTGATGCCTTTAAGTTTGCATTTGTATATTTTTACGGTTTGTTATAGGAAATTCCTTTTTATAACATGGGAAATTAGCAATTTTGAGGATTTAAAAATAAAAAATATACAACATCATCGACATATTTTAATAAGGATAAAAATAACATATTTAGACTGAGATTATATATTATTTTATATTATATTTTTGTATCAAAAATCATATCAGATATAAATAAAACATAAATAAGCTTATATTACCTATCATTCAATACAGTATTCCTGGGAGAGAGAAAGAGAAAAAAAAATTCAAATAAAAGCAAATTTTTCATTTTTTAATCAAAACTTTAAACGATAACTAAAATTTTTAAAGCTCCTCTTTTAATAAATGTCTTCATAATTAGACTAGCTTTAAGCTGATTCGACCAACTGCCCCAATTTAGCCCCGCTTTCAGATGGCGTTGTTTTGTGTTGTCAAAAATTCACAGCCCATTGTTACATACCTCATACACCTCGTAACGTCGTATAAATGACATCTACAATGTCAATTTTCTTTTGAATAATTAAAAAGTAAGAACTGTTTGTTTTTACTTTGAGGATAATTTGATCCCTGATTTACTGTTCAATTGAATTCTAAAATTTAAAATAAATTTTTTAATAGAATATTCAGGGAGAAGACACGGATTTCTTCCACGTTTTCTTTTTTTAAAAATGCAAAAAGTTTATATGCTTTAAAAAAAAAAGAGATCTAATCTAGAGCTTCAATTTTTAAAGCTAATTTTTTATAAATATCTTCGTAACAAGGCAGCTCTAAGCTGATTGGACTATTTTCCTCTAACCGAGCCGCGTTCCGCGGTTAATTAATTCAATAAATATACACTGCTGCATTGAATTGTCTTGTCAAATACTTACAATAAAAGCATATTGATACAGACACCTAGCACATTATAATGTTTCATAAAGAACAATATTCTTTTTATTTTCAACTGAATTCTTATGAAATCGGCACATAAATAACAGCTACAATTTCAAATTTCTTCTGAATTTTTTAACATAAGTACTGTTTGTCTGTACAGTTTACACTTTGGGGATAATTTGAACCGTAGCATACGTATCAATTTTATTTTGAATTTAAAAAAAATGAATAGATTATTCAGGGTGGAGACAGAGATCTCTACCACATTTTCTTTCGAAAGGAAATGCTAAAAGTTGAACCCTTGTATACGTATCAATTATATTTTGATTTGAAAAAAAAACTTAATAGAGTATTCAGGGTGGAGACACAGATCTCTTCCACAATTTCTTTCGAAAGGAAATGCAAAAAGTTGAACCCTTGCATACGTATCAATTTTATTTTGAATTTTAAAAAAATAGTAGAGTATTCAGGGTGAAGACACAGATCTCTTTCACGTTTTCTTTCGAAAGGAAATACAAAAAGTTGAACCCTTGCATCCGTGTCAATTTTATTTTGAATTAATAAAAATTAATAGAGTATTCAGGGTGGAGACACCGATCTCTTCCGCATTTCCTTTCGAAAGGAAATGCAAAAAGTTTTCATGTCTTTAAAAAAGAGCTCTAATATTTGTGCATATCTGATGTTTATACTCTGAATAATCCGTTTCTAAGCATGCTTCTCACTTCCATTTTAAATTTATTTTCAAACAAAAATTATTTATTTTTTTAACAAAATCATTTTAGGCCATTTAAGATTTGTCACGTAACCAGTTACTTTTCAAATGCAATTTTCACATTTTATCTGTTAAAATGGGAAATTTCGGAGGACCTGTGTGCATTTTTATATTAAAATGGTCCTAGATCCATTTGATCTGATAACTCACATGCCGTTTTAAGCGTACTTTTTGATTGATTTCAGTTCTTCTCCATATTTGTCTATTATTAATTGTTTTTGCATCACTTTCTACAAATCTTAGCCGAGATCTTAAGGCGCTATAAAAATGTTTACAGTTGAGTCTTATAACAAGATCTATACAATATATCACTTTAATACAGGCTGTCCAGGTTAAAAGTATCTAAAAGTTGTGGATTATTTTTACGGAACTACCCATAAGAAATTTAAAAAATATATTTAAACAGAAAGAACATCTCACCAAGTTTTAATATCAATAGATTTCGATGTGTGCACCTTTTGTAGCACGACAAACGTCTAAGCGGTAATCCAGTACTCTCCAAGTGTTTCAGAGCATATCAGAAATTATTAGTGTATAAACAAAAAAATGTGTATGAACAAAAAATTGAAACTGTGGATAAGTTGAAGGATCGGATTATTAAAGTAATTCGTCTAATAACATGGAGAGTCTAATAACTTGGAGAATAATTCGTCACTTGTTCACAATTATTAGTGTATAAACAAAAAAAATGTGCACAAACAAAAAATTTAAACTGTGGATGAGTTTAAGAGGCGTATCGTTCAGGTAATTCGTCTAATAACTTGGAGAGTCTAATAACTTGGTCTAATAACTTAGAGAGTAATTCGTCACTTGGAGAGAACTGGATTTCCGTTTAGACGTTTGACGTGCTACAAAAGGTGCACACATCGAATCTATTGATATTAAAACTTGGCGAGATGTTTTTTCTATTTAAAATTTTTTTTTTTAATTCTTATGGGTAGTTTCGTAAAAATAAGCCATAACTTTTGGATACTTTTAGCTCGGACACACTGTATTTTTGGGGAATAATTTATTTGGAGAATGAAATGTAACTCGTTCCATATTTAGGGCTCTATGGAAGCAAAGTGACTACATGGTCGTGGAAGAAATGCAACTAAATGCTACAAATCTATTAATATAGTTTCTAGAATTTAGTTGCATAGGCTGTCGTCAGTGCTATCACGAAGAGACTAAGAGAAAGTTTAACCGAAGTACCAGAGTTTGAATCATAAGATAAGTGAACTTAAAATGTAGTGTGATAAGATATAACGTCAGAAAAGAATGAAAGTATTAGCTTACAAAAGATTAATTTCTATGATCTAGTTGGAATTTAAAGCGAAGGGAGCGTATATTTGATAAAACCAATCAGTAAAATTTTTGGAATGAGATTATTTGATCAAATAAATTACTAAATATGGTATAAACAAAATTGGAAAAAAAATATTAATTAAATGTCCTCTGCCTTGGCTCATTAAAAGTTTGTCTTTTCTGGCAGTTTTTTTAACCAATCGTAAGCACTTCAGTTCTTTAGATGCCAAAGGTTGTATCTGAAGGAAAGTAAATTTAATTCTCTCCAATTATATATGCGTAGTAAAAGGGACATATTTAGAGGGATGATTAACCCTGATAAAATGAAATGGGGGAAAGTAGGAAAGCAGTCCCCTCTACTATCAAGCCCCGAAACAACCTGCTGTAAAGATGAATCATAATGTATCTCTCACGATTGTTATCTCAGTTATAATCGAGAAAACAAAAACAGGTGCTTCTAAAACTATAAAAAGCTAAAACATTTGGTGTAAATCAATGACACTTTCACGAAAAAAATGGAAAAGGGAATTATTTCTCCAAGACATTTTCTCATTTTTTTTCTCTAACTGATGCAATACAAAATAATTTTGAATAAATGACATTTTACATTATTCCAGGGTTTTCATTCAAGCTTGCATTAATCAAAAATTAAATATCTGAAATATTGCGTGTGTATCGCTTTATGATATGTGATTAAACTAAAACCTGCATTTAAATAAGTAATTAATTTTCAACTTTTGATTTTAAAAAAAATAAAGGACATATTTTGATAGTTCTTATTTTTTTTTAACTATTAACATCTCATTAATAGCTCGTGCATTATATAAAAATAGAAATACTGGATAAAAATTTCTAACAGTGCACTGAAGTCATAATTTTTTTTAAATCTTATAATTATGTAATCCATAAACTTGGTAGATAAACTGAGCCACATTTAACAACAAACTAATTAATTGTATTTAAATTTAAAATATTAGTATCATTTTGAAAAATTTCGAAGTATTTAATCAATAGCATGTATAATACTGGGAACAATAAAAAAATTCATGACGTTGACCCTTTTCTACCTCGTCCAAATTCAGTATGCAATGTCTGTATTTGTTATACCACTTAAAATTGTAGATCAACAACTCGTTTAAAATATAGAAATCATTTTAACACATAGTTTGAAACACAGTGCCACAGTTAAAATAGAAAAGGAAAGTAACATTCCTTGTTTGTGGCGTTAGAACTAATCCAAACAATATCCTTAAGGTTTTTATATTCGGTCATTTGTATTACGAAATTATTTATGACATAAAATCAAGTTTGTAAATTATAAACTGCTCTCAAGAAATAGTCTAAATTCTGGACATTTTATCCTACCCAACAAAAGAAAGAAATTGTTTTTCTGTTTATCTAGAACATCGATTCTTAACCTTTTAATTGTCTTGGATCCCTTTGATTATCTGGTGAAAGCTATGGACCCATCTTTCTCTTGAAAAATGCTTTTAATAACGAATCGTTTCAAAAGAAAAAAGAATTGGAAATGTAATAAAGCAACGTACAGTTTTAAAAATTCTAACTATATTCGATTATATTTGCATTGTAGCGAAATAAAATACAAAGGAATAGAAAAGATATCAATGCATGCATTTTTGTGATTTAATAATGTATTTATACTTTAATGATGTATTATTTACCGGGTGACCACATTACACTTACATGTCGGATTGAATTCAAATTCAAAGGCTAATACGTAGTTTTTTGTTTTTGTTTTCTAAATTTTCAAATTTAACGCATGCATCATTTTGAAATTTGTGTTTCGCCGCATGGCCGAGTTCCTGGACTAGAATTCTCTTCGAACTCGGCGGACCCTCTGAAACTGATTCACCGACCCCCGAGGGGCCCATGGATCCCATGTTAAGATACCATGATTTAAAGGACTGATTTGAGTTATAGCTTCATTTTTATTCATCACACATTTATTGCCACAAAGTTACCGGCAAAAACTCCTGTCGTAACAATTTCCCCTTGATATTCATGCAATATTTAACAATCGTTGGTCTTTTATAACTTTTATAATTGAGAGTGTATATTTGTCCTTATCTCGTTAAAGGTTCAGATGAATCTGAAGTTTGATTTACCTAAAAAGTAGGTAGTTTTCAAAGTTGAGTTGTGAATAATGAGAAACTCATTGGTTTGAGAATCCTGCCATTCACAAATCAAAGAGTATGAGCTGTAGGTCAGAAACATTCAGAGTAATTTGGTCTTTTGAAAGAATAAATGGGGAAAGCAAATGACCTATTATCAAAGAAGAGGGGTGAAATGCAGTGTTGAAAACTGGTCAGAAAACTGAAACTTATTAAAATATAAAACAATGAACACTTTTTAATAGAATTTTTCTTTTATAACTTTGAGTATACATGCAACCTGAGATATAAGGTGTATGTTTTTTCAATTATACTTCAGAATTATCGTTTGAAAGTACAGAAATTCGGTAGATTTTTAACCTTTTATGCTTAAAAATTCAGTAGTCTCTTTTAGATTCAGGCATAAAACATGAATTTTAGATTACTAATTGAGTAACTGGCAGAGTCTCTACTCTATTTTGGGAGGTAGTTTTAGAACACGAGTCTTTAGAGAGATTTTGATAGGCTTCACATACACGTTTAAATGAAATTTCAAAAATTAAATTTTTCTGAGAGTCAGCTCGGAATTTTGTATCAAAGGTCGTCAAAATATTTCTGCAAAATATTTCTGTATAAGATTTCTGTCGAAATATTTCTGTATAAGAAATAATTGCATTGCCTTTTCCATCTAGCAATTTTTTTAAATTAAAATTGTAGTCATTATAATATAAGAGTACAATGATTAAATTTTTTAATTAAGTTTTCTAAAGAATTCTTTGATATATAACTGAATGCATTAGTATGATATTGGGTATACTGACCATAAAAGTGATAAAAAAAATACTGAATTTGGACCTATATTTTATCGTCAAAATCTCAGTATCAAATTTTATCCACATGCCGTTTTGTTTGCTATTAGATTATTTCCTGCGATGTCTTATTCAAGTGTACGCATGTAAATACATTTTATGTAAATGCAGAGAAGTAACATTGTAAAGGATTTTTTCTTTTTAGGTGAAAAACACGAAAGTTAAATACGTAAGAGTATATATATATATATATATATATAAGAATAGTAAATAAATAAATAAAACTTCACTACCTTTTTTTAAAAAACTTTTAATGGGCTTAAAACCTAAATTCCCATTCGTATTGATTTTTGTTAATTCTTGCAAATGCATTTTTGAATTGCATTTACGGCAGTAAAAATTATTGCAATTAATCTCTTAACAAGCTTTTGCATTCACGTCACTGATGCAATTCATTTGTCATATAATCGCATCTTTCCGACGTGAGAAAATGCACTTAATTTTTTTTTCTAATTTAATAAGCATCCTTAATCAACTTAGCAATTAATTCATTTTTTTCGCATCAGTAAAATTTCTTTCAACATAACTTTCCATACAATTTGCACGCTCTGCAATCTAGCTTTCATTAATAACACAAAAACGATAAAAGGAATTACCAAGTCTGCAAACTCACCTTTTATCGAAGCAAATGCTGGACGTTTATTGGAGCGGAACGCATTAGATTAATCTTAATCGTACACAGAGAACTTATTTTCTCTTTATCCAAAATTCGAGACTCCAGAAATGGTCTGACTACTACCGCCATCTAGAAGGCAATTATAGAACTACTACTCAGCTTATTGCCAAGGGTTCGTTTTATTTTATTAAATTATCTTTGCTTCTGGAATGCCTTGAAATTCTGTATAATAAAAGCAAGTATTTATCGCTTTAATTTTTTTTACAGCAGAAAGAAGGTTAATTATTACGCAGTGAAACACGAATGTCTGGAATCTAGGATCATATTCTGATCTCAGTCAGAGAGCTATCATTTGACGAGGACTTAATTCAGAATGAGACTATCTTACTTCTAATAAAAAAACACAGAATATAATTACTACAATACGGTCATATATATTGAGCTTCATAAACATAAAACCTAGTCCCGTGCTTTTGCATGAACTTTGGTTAATTCATTTTAAAAATTGGTAATTGGAGCTAAAATATTACATTTTTTTTGTTAGTGTTTTTAAGGGATAAATTCCTTTATTATATATATTTAACCTTTTCCTTACGGGGTGGGATAGCATGCATCCGAAGAATACGGGACCAAGAATGAATGAATATATATATATATATATATATATACATATACATACATCATATATCATATATATATATATATATAACCTCTTAATAGCCGTTCTTACAAAGGGAGTATGAAACTTCCCGTTCTAAAGAGGATATCGGAAATATGGGCCCTGTAAGCTGAAGGATAATTATTAACTTTACTCTTAGCATCATCTCTACAAAGGAAAGTAAAGGTAAATTCATACAACGTAAAATGGCATACGGAAAACACAAAATAGCAAGCAGAAATCAAAAAATGGAAAATTGGAAAATAAAAATGATAAATTCTGGCGCAAAAATGGATATTTGACTGTTCGAGCTTAAGATGATTTAAATGTACCAATCTCTTTCGTCTTTTCGGAGGATTTCTTACATAAAAAACTAATAATAAACTTTTCATTTTGTGCGAATAGGAAAGAACATATATATATACTTTTCTAAATTTTCTTCCTAAGTTTCAGATTGTAACAAGAGATGTTATTACAAATACTATTACTTTGAGTTGTGAATAAGTTAAAGACCCTTTAATCTCCGCAACTCTTGAATACCTTCCGCAAAACCTCATATCCCTAGCTCACAATCACAAAATGAAAAAACAAAGATCAGAGTTTTAAATATTAACTATTTATTTGCCCCAATTGTGCTTATATTAAACTGAAAGGATTTTTATTTTTAGTAGGGAAGTCAGTTTAATTAAGTGCGTAACTCTACGAGTGGTGTGATATTTCGGTGACTTGAATCAAAATTTGTGACTTGACGCTAACCTTTGTCATCAAGAAGAAATATGACAAATAATGTCTGGGAAGAGTTCCGAATCCTGTGCCGCTTGGCGCTATTTGGCGAGGTTTCTGAGTTTTCCGCCAAACGCGGAAAACTCAGAATAATGCAACCTACCTAAGCGGCGCCATTTTTTCGTTGTCACTTAGTCTTAAAACAAAATAAATACACACAAAATAGAATTTTATAACTTACCACAAAGCCACGTTTTGAAGAAACAATTATGGAAGGGATTTTGGGTATTCTCAACTGCATCTTCCATTTAACAAAAAAAACAGCAACAAAAAAAAAAAACCAAGATTCCCCCCCCCCCCCCCCAAAAAAAAAAAAAAAAAAAAAAAATCGAGATCCCCAAAAAATGCAATACATAATATTTCTTATAGTGAAAATATCCACAAAAAACCATTTCCCTTTTTTAAATAATCACATTAGTGTGAAAAAGTAATGGTTTAAAAAGTAGTTGAAGTGCCGTATAACTGAAAAAATGCTGTGAAATAAAATAGAAAAGATTAAAATAACGAAAAGTTCAAAATTCTCAAAAAAATAAATAAAATAAAAAAATAAAATTACAAAATAAAAACCACAGTAAAAATGTATTACATAAAATTTTACAATTTTTTTTTAAAGTTAAACCCAGAGTAATAAACGTTATTTTTTTTTCTTCTTTCAAATTACAGATTTTCCCAATGGGGATCTTCTAAATCATTTTTTAGAAGAGGTAATTCGTCATCCTTTTTAAAACAGCTACTAGGAATTAAATTTTCAATACCCTCAGTAACACGAATAAAAAAAAACCAATCAAAACACAGTCAAAACATCAAAACAGAAAGGAAGGAGAATACACCATATTGAAATATTTATCTCCCGAAAAAATCGCCAAATTTTCCGGCACAGGATATGGGACTTCTCCCTAATGTCTGTTAGGACTACAACTTTTGGTATATACCAGAGGTCGGCAACCTTTTATACTGCGAGGGCATATTTCAGAAATGCGGGAGTTCGGCGGGCACCGCTGGAGGAAGAGGAGGAGGGGGGGGGGGCAGTAATATTTAAACATGAAAATATTAATGCGACATAAATTTTTAATTCATAAATTCAAATTTTAATTTAAACAAAACAATCTGGTAATAAAAGCCAGACAAATTGATAATTAATGCAGTATTTGACATTGCAAATCTGCGGCCAAACTCGTTGTAATGTGGCACTTAAGTCGAATTCCAGAGTTCTCAGGCAGTGGTCCAAATGAGTCTCAGTGATGCTTGATCGGTTCTTTGATTTTAAGTATTTCACAATGGAAACCAAAGATTCACAAGTATTTGTCGACGCGCAAAGAGAGTTCAATTTCAGAGCACATTTAATCAACAATGGGAAGCAATTTGCATTCACTAAATTCCAGAATTATTCTTCGTTATGATGTAATTTTAATTCAATGTCATTTATAATTAATTGTATGTAAAAATTCATTGTCATTTAATTTTCCTATATTTATAATTTCCAATTCTAAGTACTCCTTATAGGAAATATCAAAATATGTTGTGGTTTTATTAGTCGCATCGTCCTCTGTATTCGAGAAAGGATTAATAAAAAGCGGGAAGAATGCCTCCAATCCGTAGCATTCTTCAAATCTGGTATTAAATTCTTCCAATAAGGAATGAAAATGCTTTGAAAACTGATAGGTAGTAGCATTTCCATCGTAGTAATTTTATATCACCATTTTTATGTTTGGGAAATAGGATAAATTATCTTATATATATATATATATATATATATATATATATAACGTATATGATTTTAAGAGAGACAATTTAGCTTTAAATGCATTTATCGTACTTGCCATAGAAGCAATATGATGATTTCTGCCCTGTTGCTTTAAATTTAGTTCCTTCAATTTTACAGTTAAATCAGTTAGAAAGCCTGGCTCAATTATCCAAGGTTTTTGCTCTAATTCTAAACAAATTTCATTCACCTGTAGTAATAAATTTTAAAAATGTTCAAGTACCGTTCTTCTACTGATCTATCTCAATCAAATATCTAAACTCAAATAATCAAAAATACCTAAAATCAAATTTCTAAACTCAAATACCTAAAATAAATTTAGGTATTCGAATGGCGGGCACTTTAAAATTGCCTCGTGGGCAACCACGTTGCCGACCCCTGGTATATACATTTTGTTTTATTTTTTTTAACAGGCTTCTTTTCAAAATTTTTAATAAACCCAGAGATATAAATGATTTAAATGAGTGTTTTCTCAAGTTTTTAACACTTTTTCTCAGTCATTATTACTGAAATAAATGTTAGACGATGGTCAAAATATTGAAAATTTAGGAAAAAGCGGCAACGAGAAATATTTACAGTACATATTTCCCCTTAAACAAAATATTAATCATTATCACGAAGGAGCTATTACTACACTATCTACCAATAAGTATTTGGACACATGTGATAGAACAGAGAAACAAAATTTCATTCATATTCATCAGTTGGTAGAGCCTCCATGAGGGGCAGTTACAGCCTCAGCCCTCCGGGGAATGCTTTCCACAAGTCCTTATATGACGACTAGTGGTATTTTCTTCCACTCGGCTTGGAGAAGACATGTAAGTTCATTCACCGATTTTGGACGGTTGTTGCACCCCTTGATTCGGCGATCCAACTCGCTCCAGAAGTTCTCGATAGGGTTCAGGTCTGGGCTCTGGGCAGACCAGTCCATTCGGTCAACCCCATTGTCACCATAATTATCCATGGTGGACGTTGCAACATGACAGCTGGCATTGTCGTCCTGGAAGTAACATGGGCCCAACCCGCAAAACTGCCACAACGTAGGAAGCACACTGTTATCCAAAATAGTGCAGTAGGAGTCGGCATTGAGCTTACCATGAAATGGGACCAAAGGTCCCAGTCCATACCATGAGCAATCCCAGACCATAATTCCCTCTTCGCCGAACTTTTCTGTGGGCACAATGCATTCTGGCAGGAGGCGTTCTCCAGACAGACGCCAGGCCCAGACTCTGCCCTCCGAACGGTAGAGGGTGAACCTTGACTCGTCGCTCCAGAGAACCACTGATCTACGGTCCACTGATCTACAGTCCACTGATCTACGTTTCCACCGATCTATGGTCCACTTTCGACTTGCTTTGTACCACATTAACCGAGCGGTGTGGTTGGACTTTGTGATCAAAGGTTTATGGGCAGCAGCACGACCAGGAAAACCAAGTAGATGTGCTTCCTTACGGATGATATTCATCGAAACAACACTCCCGGATGCCTGTTAAAACTCCTGAACTCTGTGGGCCATCGGTTGGATGCAGTTCATCCAACCTCTAAACAATCATCCAACGCACTAAACTGAGAGATAGAGACCCGACGGTCTCTATCTCTCAGTTTAGTGCGTCTGTCGACTCGTGGTCCATTCCGACAATCACCGCTCACTTTACACTTCTGAATCACATAGGCCGCTGTCGATTTTGGGTAATTCAACTCGCTAGAAATGACCTTTAAGGATCGGCCATTTCTGTGATTCCCGACTATTACACCTTTCTCGAAATCAGATAACTCTGCACTTCGTGGCATCTTGCATGCAACTAATTACAATGTTGTTTCCTACGCTATATTTAACGGCGGAGGGCGGGACGTATATCGGGACCGCAGATATCGTCATTTGCATGGGTGTCCAAATGCTTATTGGTAGATAGTGTAGCACTTTGACAGGTTTTTAGCCCCAATCTGCTATGTTATCGCTCCGACATATTTCCATTGCTGCCTTTTTCAAGTCCTCTGAAATTTCCAATAAAACAAGTAATACAGCCTAGCTTAGGCGATAACCCTTTATGTACCACATTATGAATTAATAAACGAAAACTTACATAAATTTTTATTTATGTTAATTCAATACTAACTAACAAATAAATGTAAAAAAATTACTCACCTTCTTCAAATTTAATTAATTACCAACAGTTAATTGAAGTGGTACTTTAAAGTACCGCCAGTATTATAGGATTGCAAAAATCTTCAGACTTTGAAAATTAATCAGAATGTTCAACAAATTATATAATTATTTATTCTGAAACGCAGAACAATTTTAAATACTATAATGAAAATTTAACTTTCATTATATTAAAAAAAACATTTTTTAAAAAATTTACACATAAAAAAATTACATATGCTGCATTTTGAATGAACTTTCAAAAACTTCAGCATTTTGTGCACAAAGCTCGCAGAGATCTAGATTTGACAGAAATGCTGGCCAATAGCAACCTTTATTTTGAAGCTGTATGTCATTTAAACTGAAAAATCTCTTTTCTTCTTTTTTTTTGAGGAATATTAATTCTTATTTATTCCGCATTCATATTTTTCCAGTAGTTGCATGAAAATACTTCTTGCCAAATTTGAAAAATCTATTTCAAATGTTAAATTTTTCTTTGAATTTTCCAAGATGTCTCAGCAAGCATTGTTAATTAACATAAAAATAAACACAAAAGTGTAAAAAGCCCATATTTGAAGCATTTCTGCACTGCAAAAGAAAATAGCCAATTTTCTGTTGTATAACTAAGTCCACGTTGTTTACAATGCTCATAGTACTGACGGTACTTATAAGTACCAGAAAGAAATTTACTTGGTAAACAACATATAAATGTCATATAGCTAAACAACTATGCTAAATAATACTCTAAGATCATATTAAACATGGAAAAAAAATATCATTCACTTAACTTCAATAGTTTTAGAGTAGCTAAGATGTAAGTTTCAGAGAAAATGACATTCACAAAATGTCTGTTTCAAACGCTACAACGGATGCTAAAATGAATTTTAATCCAAAAATTGGCTAATTAAAACTGCTACTGCTATCTAGTAAGAATAAAGAAAGTATAACGCATCGATCCTTTACAGTTCCGTCAGTAATATACAAATAGAAGGTATTTTATAGGAGTTTAAAGAAAGTGGTACTTATAAGTACCGTCAGTACATAAAGGGATGTTTAACAGAGTAAGAAAAAATAATGAATTTGATCAATAATACTTCAGTGCTAATTTAAAATCTCGAAACCGAAATTTTTATTATAAATATATTCAGTAAATTTTCAATAACAATATATTTTACTAACATTACGGTGCTTTGGTTATCCCTTTGTTAGATTTGAGTTTCTGCCGTTAACAATTTCGCCAAAACTTCCAGTAAAACAAGCGACGCCTTGGCTAAGTTTAACACTTGAAGGAAAAAATAATTGCAGCAGAGAATTCATAAATAAATATCCATTTTAAGGAGGGGGTAAAAATAAACAAAAACTTCGTAAAATTATGCCTTTAGATATAAAATTATCAACCCAGTTAGTTCAAACATGACAAAATGCTCCTTAGTCATTAGTTGCCCAAATTCCGCGCATGTCGTGACTGAATTGTTGTTTTTTACTGTATCACGATCTCTTGCTAAATTAGTCGAGCATGTACTGGCTACACCAAAACTCTGACTGGATATTTTTAGTTTTATGCCAAAAACTGACTCATGGGCCAAGTTAAGGTGTAGATGCATTAAAATAAATCTTAAGCCCATGATGTTTTTTACCACGAAATGGTGAAAGAATTTATTGTGAGTGGTTTTCACTTGGTTCGCCCAGTGACTAATTTAAAATTTTCATACTGCCGTATAAGATCCTGTAATGCTGAATTTAAATAAAAATTTGTTTTTAAATATTTTCTTTCTGATTCAAAAGGTTCAAAAACCTTCTTGAATTTTTTTTCCTTAATTCTACTTTTTTAAAATTTCATATTCAGAATTAGCTCTATGCTTTTACATAAACATTTGGTTAATAGTTACAAACACCTTAGGAACTGGGTTTGTAAATATTGCACTTATTTTACAGTTATTAAGGATTAAAATTATTTTTCATTTATTTTTTTATTATTAATTTTATTCCTAGCATTATCTGTACAAAGGAGAGTGAGTAAAGTTAAATTTATACAACATAAAATGACATATGGAAAATTTTTTTTTTTCTATTTTTTTTTTTTTTTTTTTTTTTTTTTGAACGCGGAGGCACTTGACGCTAGACATTCGACTTTATGTACACCACGAGACTGCTGGCCATTCATTTAAGGGGGCACCGTATAGTTGGCCAGCACTACCCCCTACAAGCCGGTCCCGTAATTTAGAAACGAGTCAGTGGGTCGCGGTAGCCCAGTTGACGTGAGCAGCGGGTCAGTGATCTGAACGTCCCTGGTTTGATGCTCGTCGCTGCAAATCTACCGCCATGTTCTCTAATGGTGGCCGGGGTACGTAAAATAGAGCGTGGCTACAATGTCCTCCAAGGTCTCAAATTTACCTCTAGAGGTGCGGGGTCAAGTGTTCCGGTCTCGTCACTTGACTCGGTTCAAAATTACGGGGCCGGTCATTTAGCCAAGTCGGACTCCGACCCTTGTGATGCTAATTCAAAACAGGAGCCGCACCTTCATCGCCCATAGCCTTCGGGACTTGATCTGATGTTACTGTCGGTCAAGGGGCATAAGCAACAACAACAACAGAACCGAGTCAAATGACGAGACCGGTACACTTGATCCCGCACATCCAACATAAATTTGAGAACTTGGAGGACATTGCAGCCATTACAGATTTTTCGTGCACCAGCCGCCATTAGTGTACACGGCGTGGATTTGTCAGCGACGGGCATCGAACCACAGACGTTTAGATCACTGGCTCGCTGCCTTTGCCAACTGGGCTACCGCGCTTATATGGAAAGAAATGGCAAGCTAAAAACAATGGCAAATTGGACAATAAAAATTTATAAATAAAGGAGCATAAATTGACCCTTTGATCGTAGAAGGATTTAATGTACCAGTCGCCTTCCTCTTGTAGTAGGATTTCTGACATAAAAAACTATTCCGTTTTCCTAAACTTTCTATTTCATATGGAAAGGAAAATAACATATTTAATTAAGTTTCTGAATTTTGTTCATAGGATGCAGTTTTACTGCCCTTATATCTATCTCCTTTTACATGTCAAGAGCTGTTATCATAATTATCATTATTTTCAGTCATAAATAAGTTTTAAGTTCCTTTGATTTCGGCAACCCTTGAAAACCTTCCGCAAAGCCTCATACCTCTTGTTCGCGTTTGGGATATGGATGGTTCTGAGATGTTTATGAACCTGCTTTGGCCCACAGACAGTCCGACTCTGGATGACTGTAATTGGATTCCCAGCTGGTGAATTAATTTTCTGGGAGGGCAATAGTTTTGAACAGTTTGTAGCAGCGATGTCAGTTCCTGAATTTTTTTGCAGATTGTTCTTCGGAAACCGGTTGGTTGTGAACCCGATAAGAGCAATATTTTTCAGCCTCATTGCTAAAGAAATTTCTAGGCCTTTACAACGAATTTTGAAGCGGGTGTGTCCAGTGAAAGGTCTGTAACGACGATTTTCCGTTACAGTTTTTATTAATTAAACCTAACCTCTTTTCATTAACTTTTATTAATCCTAGTCCAAATTTTATAATTTAGTTTACTTTCTTTCAATTAAAATATGGTCCCTATTTTGACCATTCCTCGTGGTGGTTCCTGGATTCCCACGCTTCGTGTGTGTTCTGACCCTAAAACGGTTTTCTTAAAAATAATTGTATTTCTCGGAATTCCTAGCTGGACTCAGTTTAAGGTCTCATTTTTTCACGTCAGTCGGTGTAGGCTTGAAAGCAGGGCATTTACGTGTCAATCGCATTTGTATCCAGTGTTACCATGTTCCATAGGATAGCTCGGACCTGTCCTATTATTCTTAACATCTGTACGGTGAGCTGGTTTGTTTGCAATTGCGAGCCTCGCTTTGGGGTCCAGGCTTGGGTCGTACTAACCTCGCATCGGGGTCCAGGTTGTTGTTTTTCTTCGATAAACGCGGTCTGCTGACGTCACTGTATACCGAGACCAATACGAGTTCTTGGTGAAACTTAAGTACTTAGCTTGGTGCGTTCTTCACCGTTTTCTATTTCGCTCGCAAGGTTGTTGGCACATTATTTTTGGCGCACCCTCTTCCGCGCTTGGCTGTTTTCTATGCATGGCAACCTTACTTCCTTCCCCGCTCAGTCCAGATTTGAAAAAGTGGATATTATTACTAACTTGAGTTTTGTCATAAATGCATTGCAAGCGTACCTGTTTGGTCGCTCATACTCGGGTCTCCTACTTTTTGTAAGACAGGCAAGGTCCTTACTGTATGCAGTTTTTTTTATTAAGATCCTCATTATGTACGATGTTATTATTTGTGAAAACAGAAGTTCATCAAAGATAGGAATTTAAAAATAAAAGCATTTTTATTTGAAAAGTTTTAGACTGGATTTTATAATAGTTGGAATTTTATTTCATCCCGTTGAATGTTAGAAGCGTAGTAACCAGTTATTGCGGTGCTCAACTTATTAGTTATTTATTCATCTGCGTTTACTTCATCTAAAATTCGGCCAGTGGTGGTGTTTCCTGATCGCTGTCTCCCAAGTGTACTGATACTTCTTCATACCAACTGTACTTGACAGAAACTTTTGGTGCAGCTTTCCAGCGTTGACAGACGGACATTTTCGTGGTATTACTGGGGCATCGATTTTGAATATATAGTGCCATTCTCCGTCATAGAATATGCGGACTGTCTTCAATAGCTTTTCCTACACCTCCTGAACTCTTAACTTACAGATATATGATACCGTCTGATCTCTACCTTATTGATATGGTAACGTTCTTCATTACAGAATGGATATCTATTTGTATAGATATGGAGGCCGTGAGTGCCAGTAAAATTTGCAGAAATCTCCTGTACAAAGTCCTAAATGGAGCATTTTCATTGTTTGTTTGTTTTCGGTTATTTTTTAAACATTTTTTAACTAAATTCACCTTTTAAATTTTCTCATTAAAATTCGACACATTTTTGGAGGTTAATATTCTTTTTTGTTGTTGTTGTTGTTGTTGCTTTGTTTTGTTTTCAATCATAACGTAAGAGGGATTTAGTTTTCAATTTATCATTACTTCTATATATACTACTTTAGAAGTTTGAGAAAGAATGACACATGAATCATTCCGTTCGCTACAAGATCCGTTCCATTCTCGAGATTCATTCCGTGTTGACCCGCAGTTGCATACTCTACAAATAACTTTAAATATATTTTTAACTTTTTATACTAAAATATGAATAGGTTAATATGAGCTTTGGTTTCAAACTGACACCCGCAAACAGGTTGAGTGGTACTTGATCTAAGTTGAAATGACTGTTTTGGTGAACATTTCCAGAAACTTTTTTATTGTTTCATTTGAAAAGGCAATCTTGTAGGATTCTAAAACTGTCGTACGATTGTCGAAAAAGAATATATGGCCAATCCAATAAAGCAGAATTGATTCTTAAGAGACCGGAAGTAAAATCTTGAAATGCATTTTCTAGAAAATTAAATTTTTCAGTCATTTTTGTACACTAGAAACCTAATTGCTTAAACTGCTTTAAATATGTTTAAATGAAATTTTGAAACAGCGATTTACACATTACTAACTAAGCTTTGAACAAAAAGCTAAGTTCTATATGTTAATTTAATTATTTCACGTGTACCTCTACATAAAAACAGATAATATATACATATATATTTTATCTCTGTATTTCTACATATTTTGAAATTTTCAGTGATTTTCGGAAATGCAAAATTTTTAGTTCATTACACAGGTGAATGTCGCAGTAGTATATAGTACAATGAAAACTAATATATACACTGCTGGCCACCCAAATTGCAACACCAAGAAAGACAAGAGATATCACAACAAAATTTATTTTGTAGATAACATGTTGACCAAGTATCAAATGATTAAATTTATAGACTTCTGTGAAGTGTGGTTCCTGCCAAAATCAGTAGCCAGAGTAGCCGCCATTGTTGGAGATCACCGCTGCCACACGCCTCGGCATCGATTCAAAGAGACTTTGGATGAGTTCTTGGGGTACAGCAGACCAAGCAGCTTCCACACGTTGCCAAAGTTGATCTGCTGTGGCAGCTGGGGATGGAATCTGGGTCAATCGTACAGCAACCATGGACCACATGTTTTCTATCGGCGAAAGATCCGGAGAGCGAGGCGGCCAGGGAAGCAATTCAATCTGGCGATTGACGAAGAACCGTTGGACAATGCGTGCCACGTGTGGTCGCGCATTATCCTGTTGAAATATGGCTGTGGGCAAGCCCTGAAGGTAAGGAAGGACAACTGGCTCCAACACCTCGGAGATGTAGAGCTGGCTGTTTAAAGTACCGGCAATGCGTACTAGAGGTGTGCGGGATGATATTCAATACCGCCCCATACCATAATACCCGGTGCAGAACTAGTGTGGCGGTGCATAACGCAGCTGTTCAGCATCCTCTCTTCACGGTGTCTCCAGACTCGAATGCGACCATCGTGGTGTTGCAGACAGAAGCGTGACTCTCAGTAAAGACAATTTCATTCCATTCTGCCGTGCACATCCTTCTGTCATCGCACCATTGGCGGCGGAGACGTCTGTGGTTCTGCGTCAAGAGTAGACAAAGCAATGGACGTCTTGCGGACAGACCACTCTGCTGTAAACGGCGTCGAATGGTACGCGCAGACACTGGATGATGCGTTACAGACTGCATGTGCTGTGCTATGGTTCGCGATGTGACTGAGCGATCCGTCACTGCCATGCGCACAATTTGCCTGTCATCACGTGAAGTGGTGCGCTGAGGTGGATGCGATCGAACACGCCGGTCCGTCGTACCCTCCTGCATCCAACGATCACATATCCGCATTACAGTTGTTTGGTTTCGTCCAACACGACTACCGATGTCCCTGAAAGATAATCCACAATCTCGGTAGGCCACTATCCTTCCTCTGTCGAACTCGGATACTTGATCAAAAGATGATCGCTGTTTTCGACGAGGCATAATTGATCGTTTTTTTGAAAAAACCACAAGAAAAACACAATTGCCGAACTTGAAATCGTCGAAATCTCCAAGCCTTAAATAGCGCTTTGAAGTGGCGCCACAAGCGTGCGTGATGTGCGTCTGCTCTGAAATTCTAATCATTTGCATATCTCACCTCCGCTAATGCATGTTGTAAATTTCATATTATTTCCATGTTTCCTTCAGGGTGTTGCATTTACAGTGGCCAGCAGTGTATTTAGTTGAATTGAGTGTAAGGCGTCAGCATGAAATTTTGATAAAAATTTATAAAAATTTCCTTATGATAGAAAATATTATGAAACGTTTCCTAGAAATATATTTGCTTTCATGATTTTATATCACCTTTGAACTAAAATTATACATATTGGATCAAAATTGTATAGTTTTCAAAAAAGTACTCCGAACAGATACTTTAACATTTTTCCACTCCAAACTGCAAAATACCATTTCAGCGTTAAAAGAATCCTTACGAGTAAAATTTCCTCTCTAATTAATAGATTTAGAGAAATAGGTTTTTAGGAATATAGGGGTCCAGGACACAAAATTCTTCAAATTTCCGAAAAAAATGCATTAAAAAACTCTGTGTTCTTTTCCGCTTAAAATGATGGTTAAATCATGTTTCTATCTTATTTAGAACAGGAGATATTAATTTTTTGTTCAACATTCTAATAGCAGCCAATATTTGTTTAAACCTGTAATTGTGTTTTTCTGAATGATGGGTTTTTTCACCATTTCTCGTCTTTAAATTGAATCGGCAGTTTGAAGAAGGGAACGAATCCAAAAACTCCTTTTGTGAAAAATTTTTTAAAAACTTTAAAAAAAACTGTCTTATTTATTATTTTTTCTTCACTAAACTTTTATATAAGATTCTTTACATACTTTCATACAAAATTGGAAACTAGGAATTTTACGCAAAAATATGACCTCAAAAACTTTCACTAACAGGACATTTAGGTGAATAAAAAGAGCCTAGGTAATTAAGTGATTATAAATTAAGAATGCAATCATTTAATCGAATAATGCCTGTTAGGATTCACGATCCGGACAAAACGTTCATATGTTTTCAAAATCAGTTTACAAACCTATGTTATGGAACACTCTTTATGTTTTAGAAAATATGTATATAATCTATTTTCTTTATCATATTACCTATAAAAATTTACAAAATAATACATTGAATTGTTTGTCTTTACCAGAGTAATGGTAGTCTTTTTTTCAAGTTAATATATTACCTTTGATGTAGTTTGAAGCTATGGCATATAATATATTCGTGCCCAAGCATTTTATCTTTCTGATTCCTTAAGTGCAGTAACTAACATGGGAGATTTCTGCTATTGGTAAAATTAAAAGGTAAAATATGTGTATAAATTTATTATTATTCAATTAAAGTTACAATACATTTATACAAGTTTACTTTAAAGTTTGAATAAAGTACATGCCATTTTTTTTTTAACTTTTAAGTCCTCCCACACGAATGATGAACCTTCTTATAAAGATTTGTTTTATCAAGTGCTTCCATCTATTGACTCATATAAAGGCTAAATATTAAATATATACCTGAGAAATGAAGCTAACACCAGGACGATACATCAGTAAGTTTTTGAATACGAAGAGCAAATGCAAAAATAAAAGGGTTTATCAATTAATATATTATTAATTTAGATAAAATTTACATCACATTTTCAGGGACATTAAATATGCATTTTTCTTTCAGAAGTTTAGAAGTTATTCTGCATTGTCTTCAAAAGACAAACTACCGAATTATTTTCAGTGCTTCCATATTAATACATTTCAGAGAGAAATATTTTCCTGGAAAAAAATAACAATTTTCAAAGGTTAGCATAACAATTTTTCACTGGAATCTAAGAAAAAAATTTTTAGATAAGAATTTATTTCCGGTGAAAAAAAAAATGGATTCTACAAACCTTATTTCAGTCCAGTTATTTTTATATTATTAAGAGATTATCTGAATTTTGCATATTAAACATGAATTCTCTTAAATCTATCATAAAAAATTCTTAGTAGCATAAAACGTTGTCTTCTCTTATCAAGTTTAAAATTCTGAGGTAAACTGGATTATAGTATATGTTTTTAATATAAAATTGGAAACCAGTTTTCAACCATCGTAAAATTCTTGGAACTGTTCATGGCTTTATTTATCTTAGACATGATGCATGTGTAAGACCTCTTATCATTGACCCTTTACATACTTAATGAAATATCTAAACCATTAAATTCCATAATGTTAAAATACACACCTGTTTCTTCATGTCATCATATACAATGATTTGTATATATATTGTAAATTCTTTTACCTTTATAAAAGTTTCAACATATGTTACAGACACAGTAAATTTTTTATTTCGATAATAGCAATAAAGCGCTTACATTCATTTAGTGAAACTATTCCCGTAAAGGAAATTCAATCTTACAACCGAATAGTTTGAGGGTATACTCTCTAAAGAAAATTGTTTTTAGTGCTGCCATCTATCATCAATAAGTAAGACTAAAATATTGCCACACTTAAATATTATTTGCATCTTTTATACGTTTCGATAAGAGACAAAAAGAAGAAAAAAGAATAATTTCAAAAAAGCATAACATTCTCATATGCTTTTAAATAAGAATAATTTAAAATATTCTTATGTAAAAGCATATAAGAAGAAAGAAATCAAAGATCTACACGCATTTATCACTGAAAAAGAGAATTCTCTAATTTTTTAACCTTTGAATTTTTTGTGAATATACCACGCAAAATTAATTCCCTTGTAAGATGGTAACTAAAAATGTTTATCGCGATTAAAAGAAAATCCAAATATTTTTGTAACTTGTGGGTTATTTTGTAAAATTGTAAGTTCTCACCTATAATCTCCCCCTTTTTTTAACTGTTTTAGTTTTTAAATAGATGATTGTTGAAGAAAAAAAATAAAAATATTTCAGGATTTTTGAACGAAAATTGTAAATTGAAAGAGATAGAGTACCTTAGGAGAGCTTTTTAGGGATTTTAATTGAGCTAATTCATTTAATTGAGCTAATTTAGTTATTTAGAAAACATGACCTTTTATGCTAAATAAATGAAAAAAAATTGCTTCCATAACTGATTATTAAGAAATAACTTATAAAATTTTCTTTTAAAACCAATGTATTTTAATAAATTTATACCTTCCCCAATTTTAATAAATTTATACACCCAAAAAATCGCAATGAGTTGAGGTTTACTTATTTATTTATTTTTATGTGCCTGTTTGCCTAAGAAATATCTTATTGGACAATTATCGTCATCCTCTAGGATACAAACTTCAATGCATGGCTATATTAAGATATTTTATAATTATATACTTGACCATATTATATTTTACATTCTTTGCTAACAAATCGATAAGAGAAAATATTTAAATTAAATATCAATGAAAGCTATATTTTTATATACTTCAGCTTCATACATTCATTAGCTAAAGGAAAATAAATGAGCTGACAGCAAAAATAACAACACTTACGTCTAAATAATGCGTAAATTTTTAATTTCTCTCTTCATATATCATCGACTGAAAAGCGCATAGAAAAGAAAATGTCAATAAATTAAACATTTGCTGCCATCTAGTGTAGCATTTCTATAAAATGTTATTTACGTTTTGATTTTAATGAAATCCAGAAGGGGAAAAATAAATAATTTGTGTGTGCAAGGGGGATGAAGCATGGGAAAGACTGAATAGAAAAAAATGACAATGATTGCTCTCTTAATTTTTGTAATTTTTTTTAATTTGAAAATATAATTTACAATTTAGCTCTGGGCATTAAGGAATTTATTTATTTCTAACTATTTCAATCGTAAAAGTAACATTTTATTGATTTGGAAAATGTAGGAAAAATAAATAAAAATAATAAACAAAAAATTAAAACAAATAGTATTGTGTCTTTTGAATACTGTAAATTCATCTGTCAGTGTTAACGCACGTTAAAAAAAAAAAAAAAAAAAAAAAAAAAAAAAAAAAAACATAATTTCGTCACTCTTCTTAAATTTTTCATTTGCCATTTTAAAACCTTAATACAATGAACGACAAAATTCTGTGAGTAATGTCAAGTGACTTTCATATGCTCTGAGCATCAGTTTTTCAGTATCCCTGGGTAATTAACAGTTTCAGTAATTATCATCATAAGGTGAAATTTAAACTAGGAACTCAATATCATTAGGTTAGGAACTCCACGTCACTACGTTAGGAACTTCACAAAAAGAAAACATGTTTAATGAAAATAAATTTTTAAATTTACTTTGAAGCTTAGGTGAACGCCATGTAGCTACGATTATCATCATTTCTACTACAATAATGCTAACACTTTCTAGTACAGAAGATTAATCAAAAGGGGGAAGTTGAAATGTATTGATTCCATATGGAAGGAATCATGCGAACATTAGCATATAAACAAACATATATATATATATAAACTGCATACATTTGATCTTTTAAAGACAGTAATTGGTCTTGACAAATCAATGACTTTCTGAAACTCACAAAAAACATGGGATATGCATTCCGCAATTTTTGTAAAACTGTGGAGGAGTTTTAAGTTAATCACTGGTAACTGTGTTCACTGTAAATTTAAAAAAAAATCCCATTTATAAATTTGGCGAAGAGTTCTTGTTATTTTGGGCAGGAAGACTTTGTTATCTTTACAAGTAATCTTACAGTATTCATAAAATACTGACAAAGCAGAAAAATTTGTTTTTTGCATGCGTAGATATGATTATATGTAAGATGTGCAAGCCCACATTATTAAAAAAAAAAGTACGCCCTCACTTACTTTAAAATTTAAAAAAAATAAAAAATATTTGGAACTTTAGTGCTTCATGTAAATGCATATGCAACTACAGAAAAAAAATCAGCATTTCATGTCATGTATTAAAAAAGCTTTCTTCCAAGATAAATACCACTCTTTGTTTTTAAAAAAATAATCCTCCACAGCTCGTCTAGAGTAAACATTAATTCAAGCATTTGTCTGAGTGTATAATCTTTTTTATTCAAACACACAGTAAAAAATTAAGTATCAATTCTAATAAGTTTGTAATTTTCTTAAGGGGGGTCAGTGAATATTTCACGAGCATCCATAAGAAAAATATTGCTATAAACAACTTTTTCTTTAATTTTATTTTGATAAGAACAAATATTTTTTGTTATTATATGTCATAACTAGATGGCAGCACTTTTAAAAAGCCTAATAGCTCAAAGTGATGTTCTAAAATCAATCGTATTATCCCCAACGTAGGACTCGACGAATTCTTCTCTCAGTATATTTCCAATCTCACATTAGCAAATGCAAATTTTTTAAATTCTGTTTTTGCATTATAAAATGGAAATTTTAATAAAGACCATGTAGTTTTGAAATATTACTTTTTTTCTCAGTTTGCTTGTCAATTCTATGTTTTCCCAGGTATCAATTTAAACTATTGATGCCTGTCTCTGTAAAATCAAAATTATTCTTCGGAAGAATTAATGAAAAAATTTAAATAAAAAATACTTTAAGATGAAAAAAAAGGAACAATAAAAAAATTAAAAATATGCATTTGTTCATGGAATTTTACGAAAAATACGAACAATTACGAAAAATAGAAAAAAAAATTCGCCGTAGTTGAACATAGGGATGGAAGATTTGACGATCCAAATTGACCTAGCAGATTTCTTCTCTTAATGTAATGGTATAGTGAACTTTGCTCATAGTATTTTTCGAATCACAGATTAGAAAATATGTGTTTTTAAATACGGTCATTTTTTTCATATGAAGGTAGACAATAAAATACAGACAATGTGTTTTTTATTTTTAATTTTGAAGTTTTTAGTAATTCATATTTTACAAGACATTCAACTATAGAGATTCATCGTCAGATACCACCGTCAGAAAAAAATTAGAGTAAAATAAGATTTTTGGAAAAGACGCCCATTGCATTAAAAGATCTATGTTGAATTGCAAGAAGGGGAATTAAAAAATAAGAACTTCTTAATCCGTAATTAATAAAAATAATGAGAGGGAAATTTCCATAGCATAACATGAAAATCTGCAATGTCGGCGGTAGCCTTAAAGCAGAGATGACAAACTGGCGGCCGGCGGGCCATATCCGGGCCCAGCAAGATTTTTTAACCGACCCTCGCCACTAAAGAAATTGAAGAAAGTTATATTGTTATACATGATACGAAATATTGCCCTCACTTGTTCCGTGCACGGCAGCACTTGATTGCAAAAGCCCTTTTCCAACATGAAACACACTCAGTTCAAGGGAAGAAGTAGGCTTAAAGATAAAAATTTATCTTTCCTCCTTCGTGTTTCGTTATCCGAAATCGACAGTGATTTGACTGCCCTTGCTGCATCAAGTGCCCATCCGTAAGCATCTCATTCAATTTTGACCAGGAAAATCGATTTATGTTTTGTTTTGTATTACAAACATCTTTTGGGGGAATTAGACCTGATATCATTTCGAAACAAAAACTAATTTTGTTTGTTTTCTGAAAAAAAAAAAGGTTTTTTTTTCTTCTTTCAAAAATCAAATATAGTTTTATTATATGTGCAGGGATTTCAGAAAAGTGCGTTTCAAAATTGCCACTTTGAAGTTATTAATTTAAAAAATATTTGATTTTACATAGCTGCGTTTTGTAATTTTCACATTTCTTTGTAAAACACGTATACATTTTGATATCGTCAAAATTTATTTTTCACTACACAAATATTTATATCCCGAAGGCAATTCTATATTTATGACGCGGTCTTTTTGAGGATCCTGTAATAAGCGTTTGAATTATTTAAATAAAAATATTTAAAATTATTTTTAAAAGAATTTTAAATACTTAAATTTAAATTTTATTTTAAATTAAAATATTTAGTGTAGTATGCAAATCTTATTTATTTAATGATGGCAATTTCGTGACTTTGATTCGCACAGCAGATATCAGAGTTGGCCACCCCTGCCTCAAAGGGATAATCGAGTGAACATTTCGATCATTTATTTGCTTTGGATCTTGATATCATAAGCTAGCTTATTTTTTCTTCTCCTAACTAAAAACTCTTTTGCTTTTTGTTCAAAACTTTCGTCTCCAATTCAAATATTTTCTTTTATACATTTTTAACAAGAGATTATTATTTAAACCGTTTACCTCCGTCATTTTACCTCAATCCTAAACCTTTTACCTCCGTTTTGGGCTATAAACCACTTTTTCTTTAATTTTATTTTGATAAGAACAAAATCGTTTATCTTATCATTCTTTATAACTAGATGGCAGCACTTTCGAAAATTCTAATGTATCGTTCAAAAAATTCTGCTAAAAGGTCGATTCCAATTTTCTATAGCCCATGCAATTTCTTTACTTTATTTGTTTATTATATTTTTTTAATTAATTTTTGAATCGATTTTTAGTGCGTGAACATGATAGAGAAAAGAGGAGAAAAATCATTTAATGTTACATTTCCCTCTGATGTCTTGGATCAGAGGAATAAAAATGACATCAAAAATAAAATCTGTCTCAAGAACATATTCTAAGTTTAAGAGGGTGAAAATTTCCGTTTAATAATTCCATTCCCTAGGAGATTTCTAAAATTCCTTTTACAGACATTCTGTATTCCCCTTGATTACTCCATAAATTCATATTAATAACATTCTTTCAGTATCTCATTTTAATTATTTAGTTCTCTTATCTTGTACCTTAGAATGTGTATTTTGCCCAAGGATGTTGTCCATGGGCCCGTTGTATTAGCGATAAAAACTACCATAAATTTCATAATTTGCAACGAAATAAAAATTCTATACCTTCTCTTAATAGGAGTAAATTTTTGAGCTTAAAACTATCAGGAAGAGTTTTAAAAAGGCGTATAATGTCCCTGTTTTAGAAGCACAGTCGTTTTGCATGGGGTACTGGGCAAAAGTAATAAATGTCTCAAAATTTTCAAAAGAACATTCAATATCCTTAAACATTTAAGAATATAATGTCTGATATACATTCCAAACTATACAGTATGAAAGTTGGAGAAAAACATATCAGGATAATATTACAATACATTTTTCAACTATTACTGCTGATGTTAATTCTAATGGAATTAGCGACTCATAATAAACAAGATGTCTGATTTGATTCAGAGTAAAATCCTACATGAATTTATGTAAGAGGACGCTTTGATTAGAGGTTAAAAGAACATAAGCCAAGAGCCCTAGATATTATTGATTCCTAAATTCCTTTAAAACTTATGTATTAAATTTTAATTGAATTTGATAAGTGGTTGAGAGTTCAAAACTGTAGTTGAAAACTTGGTATTGAAGATGCTATTACACATTCAATTATAATAATATTTGAAAAATAATTTTTAAAGGTATGTTTTATTATATTTTTTATGCCATAATCGGCTTTCATAATTTCTATCTTTAAATGTATATATCATTTATCATTTACATTCATGCTTAAACTGATTTAAATGTTCTTTATTATTCTGCGTATTTGGGTCCTTGAATAAAAGGAAAATAGAAAAAGTGTCACTTAATTTATTTTTGAAATTTAATTGCATTTTTTGTGTAGGAAAAATTTGTTTCAATGTACTTTCCATATAAAGAAATGTTTAATAATCCACCTGCCATAACTACTCTTTAATATTTGAAGTTTGACTGTACAAAGTCTCATGGCAATCAACATGCGTTTACCGACCGAATTCATTCACGAAAAGATTTCCAGCCAAAGGGCTAATGGAGCATTTAACATAGGTATAAAATGAAAATCTTGAAAGCCATTTTTTAACTAAAATTTATCAAAGTATTATTGATAAAGTTTTAGTTTTTTACCCATGAAAACTAGGAAAGTGGGTTTATAGGAGCCAACAATAACGCTATACCAAGAGCTTAAAGCTGTTTTAATCAGGCCCTGAATATAAACACATAATGATTAATCTGAATAATTTCGATTCAGTTGAAACAAAGGTCTGTAGGATTTATGTAGAATAAATTTGCCAATTTTTGCAAACCATAAAATGTTACATATCTGACCATCGCAAGTTTATTATCAAAGAAGAGTATGATCGATTTTGAGGGGAAATTACTTTTCCACATAACGTCTAGTAGAGAGAAGATTTCCGGATGTTTACAATACAGTCATATTTATACAAACATTTGCGTTTGCATTTAAACACTTGCGTTTTTAAACAGAAACGATATATGTAATTAACTATTTAATAATTACCTGGGAACCTGCAATATTCTTGTAAGAGTTCAAAGCATCTGAAAAACTAACATGTTTCATCCTTTGCTGTAATTATTTTTACATCTTGTCTTTTAACTATCTTACTTTGCCGCTAGATGGCAGCACACTTCTCAACTTTCTCATCAAGAAAAATCGTTATTTACACTCTGTCAAACAAATATCTAAAATTATTGAATAAAACGCAAAATACTGGTTTAATCATCCGAATTTATTTTGTATAATAGGCTCCATTAGATGAAATGCACTTTTGCCGAAGAATAATCTTGTCGTCGAAACACTTCTTATAGGCATTTACCGTTATGGCCTTGAGCTCCTTAAGAAAAATTTGTTTTATGGCTTCAATGGACTCAATACGTCTTCCCCGAAGTGGTAATTGGAGTTTGGGTAACAGGGAAAGTCAGCCGTGGCCATATCCGGCAAATACGGTGTTTCGTCGATGATATTCGTTGAGTCATTTGGTCAAAAATCGCGTACAAGCATTGATGTGTGGACTGGCGCATTATCGTGGTGCAGAATCCAAGACTTGTTCTTCTAAACTAGAGGTTCCCAACTTTATTTGGCTTACCACCTCCTTTTCTGTAATTTTTCCTTCCTAAGCAAACAAATTTACGCAGTGACAAATTTACGCTCTTTTATGTACACTATCTGGCCAAAAGTATCCGGATTCCCAGTTGTACGGACTCGGAGAGTACTGAGGCATATATTAATATGATGTTGGTCCTCCTTTTGCATCGATGCCTGCACACGATTTTACCTGCACACGTCTGGGGAGACTTTCCACCAGTTTTTGACAGGCGTCCATCACAGCTGAAGTGAGTGCTGGCAGTGAGGATGATCGATTTGGCTGGCTACATAATCTGCGTTCCAATTCATCCCAAAGCTGTTTAATGGGATTTAGATCGGGGCTCTGAGAAGGTCAGTCCAGTGTTTGAACACCCATTTCGTCAAACCGTGCCTGCGCATTTCTCGATATGTGAATAGAGCAGTTATCCTCCTGGAAGAGAAATTGGCCTTCCCCGAATATTTCCATAGAGTTGGGATAGCAGCATTGTCCAGAATGTCCACATACATATCAGAGTTCATGTTTCCAACCACAGGAACTAAGGAACCCAGGCCAAACCATGAAAAACACCCCCACAACATGATGCTGCCACCACCAAACTTAACAGTTGGCACAATGCAGTCACATAAGAAGCGTTTACCGGGCATCCGCCAAACCCAGACGCGTCCATTGGACTGCCAGATTGTAAAGCGAGATTCATCCCTCCAAAGAACATTTTTTCACACGTCCACAGTCCAATGACGGTGAGCTTTGCGCCATTGCAATCGACGCGTCGTATTCTGGGGAGTGCTGTTCGGCTTGTGAGCGGCTGAACGCCCATGGAATCCCAGGTTTTTTAACTCTCGACGAACAGTCCTGCTGCTAACACTAACGCCTGATGAACTTTGGAACTCCTGAGTGATTTCAATCAACGAGGACTTGTGATTTTGTTTCACTACACTTTTCAGAGTTCTACGGCTGCGTTCACTAATTTTTTTCGGTCTGCCACTTCGTTTTTCTGCAGTTTCACTGCCTCGACGTTTCCACTTCACAATTGCATCACTTGCAGTCGATTTTGGCTTCTGTAGAATGTCCAAAATTTCTCGAACTGATTTCCCACAAAGGTGGCATCCCACTATAATGCCACGAACAAAGTCACTAAGCTCCTTTTACCTACTCATTGTCCACAAACGCATAAATATGACCTGACAAACCACTACCAACACTTTTATAGCTTTCGGTTATGCATCAAATTACGTCACCTGCCAGATCCACTTCTTTAGGGGTGTGACTTCTTTGGCCGGATACTTTTGACCAGATAGTGTATGTATATGTTTCTACCTAGGGCGTTAGCCTTCGGTACCAGAATCTGTGGTTTCGAGTCCTGCTGTTGGCATGGATGTCTGTAGCCGTTCGGAATCGGCTATAAGCAGTAGGTCCCGGTCTAATTAGCTCTCGTGAAGCAAAAAATTGACCGTAACGCTGCAAACCAAACCAAATCTTCAACATAGAAAGAAAGATGTCGTAAATAAGACACCTTGAAGAGTGAAATTATAAACTTATTTACTTAAACCAACCATAGTAACATTCGCGTTACACACAAAAAATGAAGATAACGAAGGATAATATTAAATTAAAAATTACGAAAAACTGCAAAACTACCGTAAGACTTTGTGGCGGATTTTAAGTTTTTTCCTTTGCCAGCCGATCAATTTTAAAAGTAACCCATACGAACAATTGCAAGACATTGGTACATCCTTTCCCTACGTATTAATGTATTGAGCTAACCCAGATGTTTAATTACCATTTAGAAATTAAGATTAAATCTCAGAGTTGCCCCGCCGAGTGGGGCTACTTTGTGACATCTGTGTTTTCGCCTTGAAATCCAAGAGGAAAAATTACTTGACACAAAGTTAGGCAGTAAAACGCTTATCAAAAGCTTGATTCACAATTATATATACCTATTACAAATATTGGAAAGCTTTATCTGTATTTTTGAAATCAAAGAGTCCTCGAGTGCCCAGGGCAGCCATCAGTTCTTTTAGAAGATGAGGAAATTTGTCCTTCGGCACATTCTGCTCCTTCGGATAGTTTTTTTCCAGATAATCGAAACTTCTTTCTCTCCAATGGTATTTAAAAGGACGGAAAAATGCAACATCGAGTGGCTGGAGGAGGTGGGTCGACTTTGTGGGTTATTTTGTCCCAGTGTCAATAAGTTACAAAGTAACCCAGTCACCTTTCGATATTTAGGTTATGTCCTCATATCTCTCAGAAATATCACTACACAAAAGTTATATTGCTCCACAATCTGACCAACATATTGACTATAAAAAATAATTACCTGTGGTAGTTGGTTCTACACTGCTGGCCACTGTAAATGCAACACCCTGAAGGAAACATGCAAATAACATGAAATTTACAACATGCATTAGCGGAGGTGAGATATGCAAATGATTAGAATTTCAGCGCAGACGCACATCACGCGCGCCTGTGGCGCCACTTCAAAGCGCTATTTAAGGCTTGGAGATTTCGACGATTTCAAGTTCGGCAATTGTGTTTTTCTTGTGGTTTTTTCAAAAAAACGATCAATTATGCCTCGTCGAAAACAGAGATCATCTTTTGATCAAGTATCCGACTTCGACAGAGGAAGGATAGTGGCCTACCGAGATTGTGGTTTATCTTTCGGGGAAATCGGTAGTCGTGTTGGACGAAACCAAACAACTGTAATGCGGATATGTGATCGTTGGATGCAGGAGGGTACGACGGACCGGCGTGTTCGATCGCATCCACCTCAGCGCACCACTTCACGTGATGACAGGCAAATTGTGCGCATGGCAGTGACGGATCGCTCAGTCACATCACGAACCATAGCACAGCACATGCAGTCTGTAACGCATCATCCAGTGTCTGCGCGTACCATTCGACGCCGTTTACAGCAGAGTGGTCTGTCCGCAAGACGTCCATTGCTTTGTCTACCCTTGACGCAGAACCACAGACGTCTCCGCCGCCAATGGTGCGATGACAGAAGGATGTGAACGGCAGAATGGAATGAAATTGTCTTTACTGACGAGTCACGCTTCTGTCTGCAGCACCACGATGGTCGCATTCGAGTCTGGAGACACCGCGAAGAGAGGATGTTGAACAGCTGCGTTATGCACCGCACACTGGTCCTGCACCTGGTATTATGGTATGGGGAGGTATTGGATATCACTCTCGCACACCTCTATTACGCATTGCCGGTACTTTAAACAGCCAGCGCTACATCTCCGAGGTGTTGGAGCCAGTTGTCCTTCCTTACCTTCAGGGCTTGCCCACAGCCATATTTCAACAGGATAATGCGCTACCACACGTGGCACGCATTGTCCAACGGTTCTTCGTCAATCGTCAGATTGAATTGCTTCCCTGGCCACCTCGCTCTCCTTATCTTTCGCCGATAGAAAACATGTGGTCCATGGTTGCTCTACGATTGACCCAGATTCCATCCCCAGCTGCCACAGCAGATCAACTTTGGCAACGTGTGGAAGCTGCTTGGTCTGCTGTACCCCAAGAACTCATCCAAAGTCATTTGATACTTGATCAACATGTTATCTAGAAAATAAATTTTGTTGTGATATCTCTTGTCTTTCTTGGTGTTGCAATTTGGGTGGCCAGCAGTGTATAAGGTGTTAGACTTCAGCACACAAAGCTTTCGAAGTTTGAGTCATCAGCGTGACAGCAGGTTTCAACAATACACTGGCCACCGAAGACAATTGACTGCCAATAGATTCGGGCACTGGCCCCTAAATGAATCTACGTATATGTCGGACAAGCTGTTGGCGTTGCTCTTTGCTTTCCCGATATCACGGACGCGGCACGAGATCGAAAATACGGAATAATTACAAGATAAACAGAACTTTTTATATACCATGTTTTTAAATTTTCTGTTGAATCATATAAACTTGACAATTCTATGTATTAAAAAATACTTTTTTAAAATTTTTTTTTCATGAATTATCCCATCAACTTGAAAGAAAATAAAGTTAAGTGGAAGTTAACTTGCATATAACTTTTCGTTCCCGTTCCGGACGATAGATGGCTACACCAGTCTACAAAACAAAATTAACTGAAAATAACTGAAAATTAATTTAATTATGCTTAAAGATAGCTAAAAGTATTAAAAATATGCATTGTCATCGTGTTCGGAGCTATTCTAAAAGTTTCAAATGTCTATCTAGTCGGGAAGTTAGTTAAAAATCGATTGCAAGATTTGTACTTGAGAAACACAGAAACACACAAGAAAGCAAGTTAATAAATAAAAGATGGTAAAAATAATTACCTGTGGTAGTTGGTTCTATAAGGTGTTAGGCTTCAGCACACAAAAGCTTCCGAAGTTTGAGTCAACAGCGTGACAGCAGGTTTCAACAATACACTGGCCACCGAAGACAATTGACTGCCAACAGATTCGGGCACTGGCCGCTAAATGAGTCTATATGACGGACAAGCTGTTGGTATTGCTCTTTGCTTTCCCTATATCACGGACGTGGCACGAGATCGAAAATACGGAAAAATGTCTATATGTCACAAAGTAACCCCTACAGTCACAAAGTGACACCCCGTCTTACAGAAATCCTAATGAGAAGGATGAACTTGGTATGCTGCTATGAGTTAATAAACGTTCGACACTATTTTTGTCAACAGCATTTTTAAACCATCGCGGTTTGCCATTTGTAGTCTGTTTCTGTTTTTCGTAAGCAGATTTGCGACTACACTGAACCCAAATTCCACTCAAATGTAATTAAAAACTTTTGTACTATAGCCTGTAATCCAGAATAATTTATCGTTATCTGATTGTGCAGCCAGAACTGTTGGTAACTGAGTTTGAGAGCCCCTCTATTAAATGTTAGACCAGCAGTGGCCCCCTGATTCTTCTCAGCCCCTGCCAGGGGACTGTACCGCTCCTGTTGGGAACCACTGTTCTAAACTGTGGCCTTTTCCGTCGAACATATTCTCTCAAACACCTCATAGCACCCAGGTATATCCATTTTATAAATTGCAAAGCATACTTGAGTAAGATTGCAAAATCGAGCCGATCCATCAAGGAGCTTCAGGCAAGTTTTAAAGACGGAGCCTTTTCGAATTTTTTGAGAGACTCTTAAGTAATGAATGTATCAGTTTCACTATTGAAAATTGTCTTCTAAATAGAATAACGGATATTTGGGGGGGGGGAAATATGCCTAAAATAGAGTGAAATTTTTTATTTATTTTAAAGAAACATAAGAAATTAAAAAATAACAGAACTTAAAAAAAAAAAATCAGAAATAAATTTGATTATAATTTGTTATGTAATAAAATAATGAACTAAATCCTTCTCGGAGCCTTTATAGCAGTAAATGTCTCGATAGCATCTCTACAATTAATTGTTTTAGATATCGTCTCTACAGCAATGAATGCTAGATCATTCAATCGCTCTTAAATTGTTGCTGTTCGTAGATAACTCTTTAAAATGTTCAAGCTATTAAAAACTGCCCTCAAGTGCTGCTGCATCTGCAGGTAGTAGAATTCTTAGAGCTACAACAACGTTTGGAAATTGGCATTCAAAATTTATTTCTCGTGATCTCAATATTCGCTTATATTTGAGTATATTTTTGCGGATTACGTCAGATATTAGATTAAACTACTACATACTTGCATTTAACTTTTCGTTCCCGTTCCGGACGATAGATGGCTACACCAGTCTACAAAACAAAATTAACTGAAAATAAATGAAAATTAATTTAATTCTGCTTAAAGATGGCTAAAAGTATTAAAAATATGCATTGTCATCGTGTTCTGAGCTATTCTAAAAGTTTCAAATGTCTATCTAGTCGGGAAGTTAGTTAAAAATCGATTGCATGATTTGTACTTGACAAACACACAAGCACACAATAAAGCAAGTTAATAAATAAAAGATGGTAAAAATAATTACCTGTGGTAGTTGGTTCTATAAGGTGTTAGGCTTAAGGTGTTGTTCCCTCGTAATATACATTATTCACTCGTTAAATATTTCTTATTTTTACTCTGTCCCATTTTGGCGTTTGAGTCAGTCGCCCCGCCGCCCAGTGTCACACCCATGATTTTTTCATGAGAGGGGGGGGGGGGGAGCGAGATGAGCGGATAAAAATATTTATAATGCAAAATCAATATTCATAATGCAATTTCTATTTCTCTTGGGGGGGCTGACTGCCTCTACACTGCTCGGCGGCAGTGAGCCCCCCCCCCCCCCAGGGTGCGCCACTGCCGCCGACTCACCTATAGGATTGGCCCTGTACGAATATCCCCTCAAAACAACAGCAAGCGAAAAAATTGTTGTACAGGTAGCCCTCCTACAGCACGGCATCTTACAACACGATTTCGCTCTAACACGATAGGATAAAATGCGGGAACCCTCGTCTAACACTGCAACCAGTAACACGGTTTCTCTCTAACACGATTCAACAATTGCGAAAACCTTTGTACAACTCTGTACTTCTACAGCACTAGATAACATGATTTTTGTTTAACACATTTAAAAAATTAATTACCTTAAAATAATGACGGGAAGGAATAATGAACTATAGTGGCTGTACATGAAAATGTATAAACAAGTTAGACGTTGCAAAAAATCTAAATGAAGAAAAAGGTTCTGAAAGTGAAGCTGATATCGTTCAAACGAAAAAACGTTCTCGTTTGATTCTACTGAGCAGTGATGAGGAAGAAATTCATTAAATTAAGATTGCATTAAATGAAAATAATATTTTTTATTTCTTTTCGTTTTCTGTTATACATACATTTATATTTTTAATAAAAATTAAGTTGCTTATATGGAATTTAAAAAAAAATGTTTGTTTTTAATAAGTTTTCGGAACTTAACCCCCCCTTTCTGTACTGGCTCTGGGTCTCATATAACACGGTTTCATACAACACGGCATTTTCTAGGAACCTATCTACCGTGTTATAGGAGGGTTACCTGTACATCAGAAGTAGATTAAGACAGCACGTTTGCACCTATCGATATTTTTTTTGGCGCCATCTCTTGTTCAAATATGCAACTAGTTTTCATTATAAATAAAATATAATATTTGCATTCGATCTTTATTTTAATACAGGTAATGTAAATATTCCGATAGTATATGTCTGTATTACATTTTTTCTGGAGGGGGGGGGTGGCTAAATATTCTAATTTGTCCATGGAGGCCTTGATATCCATAAATTTGTAAAGCATTGCTTTAGGATAGTTTAACAATTTTTTTATTTGGAGTGATAATATTATTAAAATTACACTAATTACAGTTAGTTGTAATTTTAATTCAAAGCTTTAGCTTTGTGACAAAGTTTTCACTCGTCATTTCAGTTTGAAAAGGCATTTGAAAGAAAATCTTAACCTGTGTGTAATAAAAGAAATTTTAAGGTATGTGCCTACCTTTTGGGCACTTTTTTTTTAAATGGGAAATTTTTATGAAACACATGTTTTTGTTAAAATAGGGGGCAAAACTATGGATTAAAAAAAATTATTGGAATTTTGATTAACTTTTTTAATTTAGGCAATATTAAGTCTAATTTTAGTAACAATTATCGCTTTTGTCATATATTCTGTAACAAAATCTAGCCAATATATTTAATTTTTTCTCCAATATATTAGTAAATCACTTATCTGTGTTACGAAGCAAAAGATTAGCAATACCTCTTAAATTTACTAAAATATACCAAATTTTGTACACACAACATGGTTTTCTTTAAAAAAATTTATAAATTTTTGAATAAAAATAGCTCTTAAATTAATAAATACATACTTACAACCTATATTTTGTTTCATAACATACCAATAAATAAGCAGAACCTCGTGACATAATTTTATTTCAATATTTTAAAAACCTTTTAAGAAATGAGATTTTTCGTAAACGTAAAAAGTGAAAAATGTAGTTTTCCAAAACGAAAATTAAGATTTTAATGTAGCCCCCAACTTTCAGATGTCTTTTCAAACTGAAATGACAAGTCACAATGCGTACATTTAAAATTACGACTAAATTTATTATTATTCACTTCCATTTTGAATGTTTCTTTGGTTAAATTCTCCTAACGAATCTCCTAACGATGATCAAAAAAGCAGAAAATAGCAAAGGATTGTAATGGAAGCTAGTTGTATATGTCAACAAGAGATGGCGCCCCTATTTGTCATATAAAAGAAATGATGCGTATACATGCTCTCTTGATCCACTCTTGTCACATGAAGCCCCAAAACCCTGGGCAATATTTCGGTACACTGCCGCCATCTTACGGCTAGTCATGTTTACAATTCCTTTTCCTCAAGCTTTTTACGTGAACTATTCCCGGTATTTATCGACATATTTATTTGACAGAATGTATTTCGCGAGAGTGTTCAGCATAAACAAAACAATAAAAGGCCGGGCTTCAGTAATCGAGTGAATTCTTAAATCATCTTGCTTTTGAAACCCATTGCCACTGATGTTCTCCTGTTTTTTATATTTCTCTTATCGAAATCTCATTTGCTGTCTCCATGATATAACTCTCCCTTCGAATATTTGTGTAATCGATGCAATGGTAATTTTGAATACGAATGCCTTTAACACGGAGCTTCTGTAGTGATCTAATAACAACTCCTGAATTTCGCAAAGACTTTGTTGAATGCAAATTCCAATACATTTATTTTACACATTTTAATTGTCTATATATATAAAACAGTTCCGTAACTGACTGACTCACTGACACACTGACATACAACGCACAGACCAAACCGCTGGACCTAAAGGGCTGAAATTTTGCATGGCGATTCTTCTTATGGTGTAGGGGTGCACTAAGTAAGATTTTTGAAAATTCTTCTTAGATTTTTTTAAAATTAAATTTTTAAGCTGTTTTTGTAACTTTTTTTAAGTTTGCATTTAAAATAATAATTTGAGGGTTATAAAATTTATATCACGAGAAAGATCATAAAAATTCCTTTAAAATGAAACCTTTTTCGAACCTTTACCTCAATTTTCTAATTTTTGGTGAATTTTTAAATATTAATTTTTAGAATTTAATTTATTAAATACTGATCACGTGATTTCATTTTCTGGTACTTTAAATAAATTTATCGTCACGTGCATAACAACTAAATAGACAAAAAAAAATTTTTTTTTCTTTCTATTACAGCAGACGATTGGATATTATCCAAAAAAAATAAATATCCCTTACGATTTTATATATATATATATATATATATATATATATATATATATATATATATATATATATATATATATATATATATATATATATATATGTAACAAGAAAACGCGTCTTCCTAAATTACTTTACTTTAAAGCATATTCTATTGTTAATAAAGTACGACCCCTTTTCCAAAATTGCGACCTAAAAGTAAAATAGTATAATTTATATTAGCCCTGCAGATCATTAAGCAGGCATGTGAAGTATCGGAACTCAATAACATCCCCAGATATGAGTGTTAGAAGTTTATGAGATTCCGAATGTCAGTATAGTGTCAAAATTCTTGAAGAGCCCTCGAACCACTCTGAATTTATGTCTTGTATAACGTCAAAAACCCCACTTTGCAAGAACTTTATGACCACTTATCCTACGCCCAGGTCAACAGTTCGCGGTTCTAACAAGCGTGGGATCTAGCAGTAAAGTCCCCGACAAACTTAAGTGGACACGTGAACTCCACGAATCTAAAGTCACCCAATTAAAAATTAAGTAGTTTAGGCCCTCTGGCGTCAATATCGCAAAACACCTATTTAATATTGCATGAACACAAGACTTTTCTCTCTCTCCGTTTCTAACTATTGTTGCTGTCGGACCTACTGTCCACAGTCCGGTGGCTACAACGCTTTTCTCTTAACTCTCCAATGTAAGCACTGCTGTTTTTACGTTCCGTCCTGGCATGGACGCCGGACAAGTCATGTGGCCGCTGCAGCCTTCGCGATGCTTCATAATTGAATAAAGATGATTTCCTGGATATCGTCGGAAATGTGTGTTCCTCTTCTATGGCTCCGCGTGTGTTACTCTCCTAAATTTCGTAACTGTTTTTCTGGATGAACACTCCGCCCGACTGCATTTATCCTCGTACCGACTGCATTTCTCCAAGTTGTGCGCATCACTGCCCTTGTGCTAAATTTTCCAAATGTGATTATTATCACATTTATAAAGCCGGCAGGATTTTATTCTTGTCCGCGGTGCCCTACGATTTTCGAATGATTAATTATAATTGTGTTACGAAGAAAATTTTACGTATGCAACGTATTATATCTTCCATAAAAGAAAATTTTATGTGTCTATCCTAAAAAAATGAAAGATATTTATGCAACGTCATTTATGCCTCCAATCCTGAAAATTTGTGCAGTTTCTTCATATTGTTATTTGTGTTAACCCCGCTGGATTTCAAGTGTTTAATTCCATACAAGAATTTCCAAAGTTGTTTTAGAATCTTTAAATGATAATATTTCGTACAAGAAATTTATGCGATGTCTACTTCTTCATCTCAACGGATCCACCCTTTTATCAATCTGTGTGCTGAATTCGGTATTTACACGCTTCTCCTATTTTCAGTGAGGTGAATTTTACAGCATAAAATTATTCCGCTTTCTTCAGCTTCCCACAACGTCTCAGTGTGTTTGGAATTCTCCTAATCGTGAAAATTATGCCGCGCTTTTTAAAAAATGTGTTCATATGTACGGCTTGTGTTCTACATTGGCCTGTGTTGTGCTGCAATAAGAAGAAATACGCCAGCAACTTCCACCAGCAACAGTTCATTCCCAAGAACTTTTGCCTTGTTAAAAAATTTGTAATCATCTGTTAAGAGACTAAATTAAAATTAATTTACGCCGACGAGGAAAAAAAAAATAATAAATAAATAAATAAATAAATGAACAGAAATTAAAGGTAAGACAAATTGTCTATAAATGTTCATATGTGTTCTTCATGATTAAGTGGTGAAACCGAATTTTGTTAAAGTATAAATTAAACTTATTTTGGAAGTGTATAAAATTTTATGTAAAATTGCATTTAATGTTTAAGTATTGTGTTCTTAATAATATTGATACTCTAAAGAAAATTTGATCTAATTTAATCATATGTTGCTAAATATAAATTCAATATTAGTTTTACCCGCAAAAGAGAATCCTTCAGTAACGTTATCTACGCGAAAAGGGGAATGGAAAAAGTAGGTCAACCCTCCGAATTTACTGTGCCGCGCTGTGCAATCAACATATGGAGGGTCAAAGGTTACTATTCCCCTAGAAAAGAGCAATACGTTTAGTTCCTCCTCGCTTTGGATGTACTCGAAACGTGTAGAAGTTGAAGCTTTTATTTTGATGTTTTAATCATTAGATATTTTTTCTCTCTCCTTTCCCATGATGTAAGAAGATAGGTTTCGGTTTCTAAATTTCGCGTTGGATATGGATGAGGATAAAGATGAATAAATATTAATTAAAATAATGAATAGTTAAATTTTAAATTTATCCACAAAAATATTTATCAACTGAGGTAAACGGTTTGTAATCTATTTTAAGAAATTAAAAATTGTTTTATTTTACTGAAGTATGAAAGTAGAAACATTGCTAACTTAGTATTCTTCACAAGTTACCTAAACATTGTACTTTTTTACATCGTAAATTGAAAAAGGTATATGGTTTTGAATCCTCATGAGTATATTATGTCGTTGAAGGTTAAATAAAGGTAGGAGAGTAATATGTTTTTCAGGAGATTTTCTGGTACAGTAGAAATTTCAAAGAGCAGTTATCTATAACAGTATAGAAACGGAGCTCTTTCTAATCTATTAAGCGTCCCATATGCCACGGTTGAATATTAACATCCGTTTGCTATAGAGGAAGTGCCCATTCCAGAAAATTCTCAGAATAATAAATAAGAAATAAATAGAAACAAAAAAAGTAATGTTTCATATATGATAAAAAGAGAGGTATGTTTTTAAGAGGTATGTTTTTAAGAGGTAAGAGGTTATATAACAGGAGGATTCATACCAAAATGCTAGTAGTAAGATTAAATAAAAATATCGTGTTACTTATGGAAGTTATAGTGTTTATATAAGAAATTAAATATGATATATATTGAGAAAGAATTTAGTACATTTATTTGACTTATTATTTTAGAGGTTATTATTTTTGTGGTATATATTGTATTGGATAGTGAATATTGAATATTGAAATTAAATTATTGCAAGTAATATGAAATATTGAAATTGATTTCGAACATGGAGATTCTTATTCTGTCAATGATATAATGTGTGTTTACCTTTGCTGCATACAGTGTACTTAAAATTTTGTAAAATTTTATGTCAACGGAAAAGTCTTCCTTTCAGCAAGAACTTTTCGTATTTCGATGGGGGGGGGGAAATGTAACAAGAAAACTCGTCTTCCTAAATTACTTTACTTTAAAGCATATTCTATTGTTAATAAAGTACGACCCCTTTTCCAAAATTGCGACCTAAAAGTAAAATAGTATAATTTATATTAGCCCTGCAGATCATTAAGCAGGCATGTGAAGTATCGGAACTCAATAACATCCCCAGATATGAGTGTTAGAAGTTTATGAGATTCCGAATGTCAGTATAGTGTCAAAATTCTTGAAGAGCCCTCGAACCACTCTGAATTTATGTCTTGTATAACGTCAAAACCCCACTTTGCAAGAACTTTATGACCACTTATCCTACCCCCAGGTCAACAGTTCGCGGTTCTAACAAGCGTGGGATCTAGCAGTAAAGTCCCCGACAAACTTAAGTGGACACGTGAACTCCACGAATCTGAAGTCGCCCAATTAAAAATTAAGTAGTTTAGGCCCTCTGGCGTCAATATCGCAAAACACCCATTTAATATTGCATGAACAGAAGACTTTTCTCTCTCTTCGTTTCTAACTCTTGTTGCTGTCGGACCTACTGTCCACAGTCCGGTGGCTACAACGCTTTTCTCTTAACTCTCCATTGTTAGCACTGCTGTTTTTACGTCCCGTCCTGGCATGGACGCCGGACAAGTCATGTGGCCGCTGCAGCCTTCGCGATGCTTCATAATTGAATAAAGATGATTTCCTGGATATCGTCGGAAATGTGTGTTCCTCTTCTATGGCTCCGCTTGTGTTACTCTCCTAAATTTCGTAAGTGTTTTTCTGGATGAACACTCCGCCCGACTGCATCTATTCTCGTACCGACTGCATTTCTCCAAGTTGTGCGCATCACTGCCCTTGTGCTAAATTTTCCAAATGTGATTATTATCACACACACACACACATATATATATATATATATATATATATATATATATATATATATATATTGTATACATTGATCATCATATTTATTATAAATATATATATTTATTTTTTTGGCATTAATTGCATACATTGACCGTTGTTTTTAATTTGAATGTATTCCGTAGCGAAGTGCGGGTTTTCAGCTAGTCTAAATAAATAAAATAACAGACGGTGGGTTCGGTCGGGTCACATGACCGTCACGCCTCCGGGTCTCACTCATCCTGAGACTGCAATTTTGGAGGCCATTTTGTGTTGGTCGAAAATCGGTGCATTATTTTTCTCATGAAAGTACATAAATCTTACATATTTGGAAAGAGCTTTGAAAACTGATAACTTTTTCTGCTTACAGTTATTCTGTTACTTTAATAGTTTTAAAGATATTTTAATTCTAAAAAAGCACTCCACCGGAGAAGAACTCCACTCCAAGCAGTACGGTGCAGCCATCTGTTTGCAGCGACGGGAATGAAAATTGACAGGAATTTAATACATGTGTATGGCCCTGAAAAGGGCCATTTTTTCTTTTGTGGGACCCGAGCATAGCCGGGCGAAGCCCGGCTAGTTTATAATATATTCTCTAACATCTTTACCTCTGAAACATTTGAGAGGAATAACGGTGTCTTTAGACTTATCTACACGTAATTAATTCTTAATGAAAATGTAGATAAAAATGAAAAGAAATGAGGATAACTTTTCTACTTGTGAACCTGTGAGTGGAGGAATTATCCAATGTTATTGTAATAATTTTTATTATTAATTAGAGAACAAATTCTCTTCACTCTGAGCTATACACTTTGATGATGTCATAGATAAGACATATTCGTTGAGAAATGGGCAACATTATAAATCTGAAGGTACAAAATTTTCTCTTACTGGAAAGTGTGAGAAGAGACGGTGTATATTACGCTATTAAAAATTTTACAATTAATCTTAATAGTTTCGATAATGATAAGGTTTCGAGCAGTATATACTACATATTCAAAGATTACAGTTTTAATATAGAAGAGAGAAAACTTTCGGCACACCCTTTCATGTGCTGCATCAAAAGCTTATAGTCAGAGAGTTGCAGTTAGTTCTCTACAGTGAAATCCCTTTAATTTATGAATATTAAAACGATTTACTACGGGGAAGCGAGTAATGGACTGTTCACACTGAATTCGGAGCGTAACGTAGCGTCAGCGTATTTACCAGTTATAGAGCTCAATTAATTGACCACGTGATATGTCAAACCAATCACAGGTCAAGTCAATAATTTATGAGCCAACGTAGTAACACAACACTACGAATGCAATGTGAACAAGACCTTAGTCTTTGAAAACAAATTTTAATCAAAATTTGAATCGTTATTTGTAATAATGGTGATTTTTTACAAATTTAATATTTTGCAACGTAAGTAAAAAGTTTCTCTCTCTTTTTTTTTTTTTTCATTTCGAAACAAGCAATTGTGCTTGAAAACTCTTCCTGTCATATTACAAACTAACTTTTTATTGTGTCCCTAAAAGGAATTTTGGACAACTAAGTTTGCGAGATCTACTTGGTTAAATAAGATGTTTCAGGTCTGTTAAAGAGCCGTTTCATTAAAGCTGCCTTATCTCGCATCGTATAAAGGCTTCAACAAGCTTAAGGTGTACAATGATAGTATTAATCAACAACGCTAATAAGTTAGTCAGTTTCAAATAAAGTAAAATAATTTTCATTTTAGCTTCATGAGTATATCTCATATATAGGGATAGGGGCAAGCCTTTAACTTAACTTAAGGTACTTAGTTAAGTTAAAAAAGCGACGATATTTAAATACTTTTTGGCCTTCAAACGATCTTACATACGATTTAAAGGGCCCCAAAGTGCGGGCGAACATACCCCAAACCATGGCATGGCCTCCATCAGCTTGAAGTGTTGGGGCAATGCAGTTAGGGTCCGTGCTTTCGAAATGTTTCTTTTTCTATTTTTTTAAATTCGCGTCTAGCCATCTGCATGGTGTTGTTGAAAACTCGATTTATCGAGCTACACTACCCTTTAATTCATTAACTATTCATACTTGTGAACCTGTGCGATTTGGAAGTGTTTGATCTTGTTTGTTGCAGACAGCAAAGGCTTTCGGTTTCCCTACCCAGTACGGTGTAATGTGAGAAGAACAGTACGTTGATAGGTCCTCGCAAATTGGTCCCTGGTTAAATACGCTATAAATTGGCGTACTGTTGCTCTTTTATTGGACTGAACAAGTCTGGAAACTCTCCTCTCATCTCGAGTATTCAGTAGGTGGTGATAACCATGCTCTTTACGTTAAGACCCGGTATTTAGTTTGGAATACGTCTCTTTGTAGACTGGAGCAAATGCTGATCTTGAACACTTTACAAGCGAACCAGTTTCGTTAATACTCGTTCCACTGCTTTTAACACCCACAATCATCCCACGATAACAGTCCGTTAAATCGCGTTCCCCCCTTCCTTCACAAGCAATACACTTCAGCTGTCTTTACAAGCCTCAGGCAATTATTTTTTATGCCAATGTCACCATCTAGCAACTACAGCATGACGTTATAGCTGATTTTCAAATAATTGTTGGGTGGTCGTAGTAAATAAGCCATTCAGTCTATGTGTGTATGTGTAGGTGGTTTCAATGGTGACCCAACCCGTCTAAAAAACAGTCAGCACAGATTAAACCATAAGTTTAGAAAACATAAACAAATATTAACTACTGTGATGAGTGCTTAAAAAATTACAAAGAAAGGATAATAGTATAGTATTTTCCCTAGGTTGGATATCTTGCAAAATTAAGGGGCTGAGACTTCACCTGAGTATTGTAGTCCGGACCCTCTTAAAAACTTTTATTCATTTGTGTTTACTTTTAGGTTAGGAAAAAAGCCTTTTATCTCGAAGGACTGTGTAAAAGATTCTGAATGCACGTCATTGGTAAGTTAAGGAGAAATGAAAAAGGAACATAATTGGACAGTTTTGTTAAGATTTGCTTTCATTGTTAATGATAATTTCTTTCTTTCCAAAGCGGCAGGTACATTTCCTGAAGCCATCCACCCACCCACACCACGATTTTGTTGGCCATTTTATTGTGGAAGAATCCTTTAAGACAGTGTATCTATACCTTTTTTTCTCTAGGCCGCCCCCTTCGATGACCTTGAAGTCCTAAGACATACATACATAAATTTTGAAAGATCAAAATGTGTACCAAAAATAACACAAAGTAGCAAAATTTAATGTATAAGTAAGAAGTGATTAAATGAGAAAAAGTAAGTTCGCTTAATATTTCATCTCAGCTGAGATAAGGTATATCTAAGGTCATTCTCCACGTACATTCGTTCATATTGTTAAGAATTCATGTTAGCAAGGCAGAAAATACAAAATTCTTACAAATATGTTGAAGAAAGCTGTAGTGGCCCATGCAGCAAACGTAGGGCCTGGATTCTAATAGCACCCCTAAGAAATAAGTTTGCGTAAACAGTAAACAACACAAGGACTTTATGATGCTTACGTCTGTGGTGACTCCATGTACATAAATATTTTCGCCACCAAAATTTCCCTGTTTTGGAATGGCAACACTGTCTTTTTATGTTCGCGCGTTTTGGTTCTCTTTGCTAACTGCGACGATGTTTTTCGCTTAGCTACACAATTAGCAATATGATTAGTGTATTGTAAATAAAGTGTAAATAACTAAAGAAATCATTTTCTTGAACACCAGTACATTAACATACGCCTCACTGGTGAATACCGGACTTGGAACATTTTATTCTGTTTATTAGAGTGTTTACTTCTGATTTACATCATCAGCAGTCGTCCCGCCAACTGTCTACGATTCCTCTTACCGTCTGCTGCGTAGTATTTCGGATTCGAAGTGAGTGTTTCATTTTTGTTTTCTTTGGTCGCTGAATGTTTTTTACCTTTTAATCATTATGGCGTCCGATGATTCTAATCTGGGTGTTGAAAAAATAGGAATGAAAGCTCCACAGTTTTCTCCTACTAATGTTAAGTTATATTTTGCTCACATAGAAGCTAATTTCGGTATAGAGAATATCACTGAGGAGAAAACCAAATTCAGTTATTGAGTAGCTGCTATCGATACTGAATATTTAAAATATGTATCGAACGTTGTTTTTACGTTACCAGCGCAAGATCCTCATTCCGTTTTGAAAACCAAACTTTTTGAACAATTTGAACATTCCGAAAATAAAAAGTTAAAAACTTTGTTACAGGATTTAGTACTAGGTGATAAGAAGCCTTCGCAGTTATTACATGAAATGAGAGAGCTAAGCAACAATAAATTGGATGATTCTTTTCTAAAAAATTTGAGGTTAGGTCATTTTCCGAACAATATGCAGGTAATTTTAGCTGCGAGTACAGGCACTTTATCACAGCTTGCAATGTTGGCTGATAAAATTGCTGAAGTAGTACAAACTCCTCCGATAGCAGCTGTAACTCATAATAACAGTGGTAAGGATATTGTTAGTAGTGAAACCATTGCAAGGTTGGAGCGTCAGGTTCATGATTTGACCGTTAAGCTTGATAAATTGTGTACTCATCAGTCCTGTGCTCGAAATCGAAATTTTTCGTCGTTGCGCTCTCGCAGTAAATCTAGTCATCGATCAGCTAAGGATTCTTAAAATACACAAGGTGTGTGCTGGTACCATCCTACTTTGGCTGAAAGAGCAACTAAATGTAGATCCCCCTGTACCTTTAACTCAAAAAACTAACAAATCTTTCAGCAAACACGGCGTTTACTGCACAGTTTTCTGGAAACCGCCGTCTTTTCATTAATGATACCTCCACAGGCGGGCAGTTTTTAGTAGATACCGGAACTGACGTCAGCTGATGGCATCAAGCCCGCTATAAAAATAGAAATGTGACTACTTTATTATTGTCGGCTGCAAACGGCTCTAATATCAAAACTTTTGGAACTAAATTATTATCATGTAACCTTGGTTTACGCCGAGATTTCAAATGGCAATTTATTATTGCAGATGTTAGTAAACCAATCATTAGAGCCGATTTTCTTCAACATTTTGGACATATCGTTGATATCAAGAGCAAAATTCTTATAGATCCACTTACATCTCTCACTTTTTCCGGTCGAACCCTAAAATGTTCTTTACTTCAATCAAAAGCATATCTGGTTCTTCCAAATTTCAAGACATTCTAAATGAATTCAAAATTCTTACTCAAGTTATTCTCCTTCACCTGCTGAAGTTTCTCACAATACATTTCATTTTATTCAGACATCTGGACCCCCTGTTCAAGCGCGAGATCGGCGTTTGCACCCGGCAAAATATAAGATAGCTAAACAAGAATTCGAATACATGCTTGAACGTGATATTTGTCGCCCTTCTCGTAGTAATTGGTCCAGCCCACTGCATATGGTCCCTAAAGCTTCTGGTGAGTGGCGACCAACAGGGGACTATAGACAATTAAATAAGATTACTCGAAAATACCGCTATCCCCTGCCTTTTGCACTAGACCCTGCCTTTTGCCTAGAAGATTTTGCACAACAACTTCATAATACCACAGTCTTTTTCCAAAATCGATCTACTTATGGCTTTCCATCAGATCCCGGTAAATCCTGACGACGTTTGTAAAACTGCCATAATGACACCTTTTGGTTTGTATGAGTTCCTATACATGAACTTTGGCCTTTGTGGGACTGCCCAAACTTTCCAGAGGTTTATGGAGGAAGAAATTCGTGGTCTAAATTTTTGTTTTGTCTACATCGACGATATCCTTGTGACCAGCACTGACGAAGCTGAACATGAAACACATCTCCGAATACTCTTTCAGCGTTTCAAAGATTACGGTATAAAAATTAATGCTGGAAAATGTGTTTTCGGCGTCTCCAAAATTTCCTTGGGACATGTTATTACTAAATCAAGATTCAAACTATTACCTGATCGCGTTGAAGCCATTCTTCAGTTTAGTAAACCTGCTGGCTCTTTAAGCCAGCAAAAGGCTTTCGGAGATCTTGTTAAAAGCTGCAAGCCATTTCAAGATTCTTTTATCCATTATGAAGCGTTGTGAAGGGGAATAAGAATTAAGAAAGGGTCAGCTATAAAAATTGTATACGCAGAGGAAGGATAGATTGAGGCGGCTGTAGTGAAAGCATAAGAAAAGGCCTTTTACATAAGTTTAAAAGATTGTTAGAAAAGGGAAACGTACGCAATAAAAATATATTTATGGTAGAGAGGGGAAGGTTTGGAAATAGCCGCCGCTCCCATATAAAAGGCCCCCATAAGAAAAGGCACAGTAGTAAAATTAGATCGCGGTTAGTCAAAAGCCCCATGATAAAAGATTTGCGTTGGACGAGGGTCAGTCGAAAAAGCCCCTTTAGAATAAGGAATAGGAATTGAAAGGATTATATTGAAATTTACGCAACAGTAGCAGTATTGTCGGATCATGGTCAGGAAAAGATGTTATAAAACTGACCAGGTGTTAGAAAATAAAATATAAGAAAAATGTAGAAAGGAACAGGGGAAAAATGTGAAAGAATATGAAAATGTTTAGTATAGGTCCAATGAGAAGTGTGATTTTAATAAAAGAGATATATTAGGGCCACTAGAAAAGGGTTTTAAGACGTAGGTGGAGTTTATGTGGACAAGAAAATATTGTGATTGGAAGGTGAAAACATGTATGCAAAAAGTTGAGATAAATATTAAGGGGTAGAAATGATACAGAGTTAGAGAGGAAAAGTTTTCAGAGAGTTAGAGAGAGTGTGCAGAGGATTAAGGTGTGCAGAGGGCGAATAGCCTACGGGCTTGCCCTGTGGTGGACTCTCGAGTCCACCCTGCCACTATCCCAATGATGTCATCTTAGCTATCCGAATTTGGGGTAAGTCAGTCTTTGCAATTATGGTGATATTGACGGTACTATTTTAAGATTTAAATTTAAATTAAAATCCCGTAAATGATACATACCTTTACGTGTTTATTCGGTGAGGACCCAATTTGTTATTTGAAAGATTATTAATCATTTTATAACATTATTTATTATCCATGTAGTTATTTGAATAATCATTTTAATACTGTAATTTAACTGTTTATTTGTGTAATAAATATTCGTTGTTAATTTGTAAATATTGGTCCTCATCATTTATAAAACATTTAAGTTGTGTCTAATCTTTTCTACAGTGTTTACATGCTGGGGTTAAAACGAACCTGGGTAATTAAGTAATGGGTAATAACTAATTAGTAAGCAAACCCTGCTAATATTATAACTTTAATCTTATAAAACTCTAAACGGCAGAAAAACCCAATAAAACCCCCCAGCAAATGTTTGCCGTGACCATTCCATTTGATTTCTGTAATCATTTGGGTATTAAAAAAGAAATTTTTTTCCTATAAGGATATTAATTTTTTATAGTGAATATCTGTAGAAAAAAAAATATAGACACAGTAAATATTTACCTTTTTTTTTCCATTAGTTTAAATTAGGATTTTTTTTTTTGACATGTTGTATACTATGATGATACAATTTTTTTTATTATTAATTGTTTTAATTCTTCATTAAATACAAGAATTTAAATTATTTTCTTAATGTGTTTAAAATTGTGAATATCTGTAGTGGCATATCGTTATTATTATAAAATGTATGTGTTTTAATATTTCTTTCAAATTTATATAATATATATATATCGAAAAAAAAACATTTTATTATTATATGCACATTTCTGTCAGTAGAATATATGTATATCAAGTTTTTTTTTGATTAACATGCCTGACTCTTAGAGTCTAATGCCTGATTCTTTAGGTAATTTATTGGTAAAATTAGAATTTAGCAATTTTATTTCAATTTGACATGTGTGTGACTTTAGTCCAGAATTTTATTTTTGTGTATCTTAAAATTTTTATTTTTATATTATGCCATACTTTTAAGAGAAATGATATAATTAGTATATAAATGGTTAAGAGAATTTTTTTTCTTGATAGAAAATCATGTTTTAATGTGTTATAATTGTGTTTTCATATATACCGTTAATGGGTTTCCGATTTCGAAATTTCATTAGGGTTTTATGCATGTATATATATTTTTTTTTTGTCTTTTCTTCTATTACACATAATATAATATGTGTTTTAGAGCAAACACATATTATATTATGTGTTTGCTCTAAAATTTCTATTGAGATTTTCGGATTTATGTGTTCGTAGTTAGGATGTAATTAGAGTATGTTGATATTTATTTTCTGTGATTAAAATTTTCTTTGTGCATGCTTATGGTACAAAAAATGGTTAAGAAGGATATTTTTTTTAGACGTTTGAATTTCCTTTATTGTTTTAATGTATTTAGTGTATTATAGCGACGCCCGTTGGCGCAATAATTTCATCCCAATTAAGGGAAAGGCGATAAATAATGCACGATTTGAACTGTTTAGTGGGCAAAAATTGGTCACTTTCTAAAGAATTGTGCTCTCATAAGAGGGGACGAAGAATAGAATATTGCCCTTCGAGGAGAGGGGGAATGCAGTTGCGGTTTTTCTTCCTTTTCAAGTTACTCCTGCGTTCCGTTTTGGCTGGGAGAAAAGGAGGGAGATTTTTTTCACAGTAGCTATGAATTAGAGCTATAGTGATAGAGCGAAACAGGGGTTTTCGAAGCGTATGGCTGTCTACTATGTTTACTTGTAGTTCCCCGACGGGGGGGTCAAACGCCAAAACGCTCAGAACGCGCTCCTAAATAGAAGCGAACGTATCTCTTTCGCTTGTCATTTATTTTTTTTATTATTATTATTTATGTATTTACTTTTATTGCGTTTTCTTTTTTTTTTAAACTCATTTTCTATGTCTATTATTAATGAGTGAATTTGACATAATAATGAATAGGCATGGAGAATAATGAATGAATTTTGATTTTCTGAAAATTGTCTCCTATAAGAGGAGAACAGATGAAATTCACAATCGCTTCACTTACAATTAACTCTCTGGTTCGTAAATTTATAAGACGATATTTGATCGTTGCGGACAGACAACGGAGAACAGTGAAGAATGGAATTTTTTCGAAATTTCCCACGTGAGAATCGCGATATTCTGAAATTCGTTCTTATGAATGGAGATGCGAACGCACCTCTTAGCGTTATCTTTTATTTTTTCAATTTTTCTTCTCTTGTTCTTACATACGTTTCTTTCTTTTGCTATTTATTATATATATGTTTATTATTATTGTTTAATTTCAATTTGTTATTAATTAATTTCTTTTTGTAAATACTTAATGCATTTTAAATTAGACAATTATCTGTCGTTTCTTAGCCTTAACTTTAATCGAATGTCAATTGTCATGTCAATAAGAGAGTTATAACACATAATTTTTTTTCTCTCTCGTCATAATTTTCCCTATCATTATACTAGGGTTTTCTTTTATTTTTTGAAAAAAAAAATCGAAATATACAAATTTTTTTTTATTTCTCTCCTTTCTTTTGCTTTTATTACTCATCTCATGTTTCAAAAATTTAGTTTGCATTGTGATTTAACTCTAAAATATGTTACAAATCAAAAACTAAATAAATTTTAAAATTTTGGATGTAACTTCTAATGTATCTTGTTTTGGCGGACTGATCACCTGTCATTGTTGTTGTACATGTAGTTTTGCGTTCAATATTTTATTATTATAAATAATTTTTTTTTCTAACACAGTACATGAATGCATAAACAGGCATTCTACAGAAATGTGTATATATAATGTGTGTATAATAATAGTAGTATTATTAATAATGATAATTATGATGTGTTACAATATCATTAGATATTTGGTTGTTTTATACAAAGGTATGCCATAATAGATATTCATTTAGATAATTAATCATTTGTTCCCTAATTCTTTAGAAATATAAGGGGAAATTTTTATATTTTACATTATAAGAGAATAATGTCTTAATTTAATATACAGTTATTTTAATTTTACCATTTATACGACTAAGAATTTTTTTTTTTTGTACTGTCAATTCAACATGAATTGTAAGATGGACTTTCCCTTTATTTGGCCACTATATTTGAATATTGCATATTTGAATATTGACTGATTTGAAGTATTGGGAAAAATCCCTTTTCAAAATAATTAAACGAGGTACTAATCACTTTAACACATTTTAGTAGTTGAAGAATTATACTATCGCAACATTAATACTCATCGCAGCAATAGTATCGCAGCATCAGAACGCCCAACTTCGTGCGTTTAGAAGCAAGAGCTACATCTTTACTGAAAGATAGTTAGTCACCCTGCTGCTGTTCCCACTGTTCATCCAGAAGCCGATCTTCTACGTCCATCCTTACGAAGAAAAATTTGACTGTTATATGTGTAGACTTTAGTGCTCCCAGTAGCCTTCGAAGGCATTCTCTCAACGATAAACTTTAAAATGGCTCTGCCGTGGTTCTTATAATCAGTTACTTACACCGCTGTGCAATTTTTTTTCCCAACTTCATAGTGATCAACTAACTTCAGCGGCGCTCGTTTCTCATCGACAGTGCGCTTGCGGATAGTGCACGAAATTAACTTTCCTGTGAGCCAGACGGAATAGCGGTCTTTTCAAGCCCCACCATGTCGTCGAGCTACGGTTGATTATTCTTGCCCGTATGGTTTTTCTTTGTACACTATGATGTTTAATTGTTTCCAGAGGCCAGCTCTTAGTTCGTCGACACTCTCTTGTGCATCAGAGTGTTACCCAACTCTTTAGGTCTTACGATTGCACTGTGGACGTTGCTGGAGTAATTCAACATGCCACGGACAATTTTCCCGTCCAAGAAACTGTGTTCACCAGAACCTAGCTCTTAATCCGTCGACACTGTTCATCGATTAACTTCAGAATTTTCCGTTGTGAGTGCTGTCATTTCAAGAACTATATATATTCCATAGAACATTTTTCCTTCCAGTGGATTCAACGTTTTATACAAGTTTCCCCCCCAAAAAATGGTTACTTGATGTTGTTTATCCCGTTAAATATATACTCAGGACATTAATTATTTTAAATTCATTTCTTTATTTTAAACCAGTTATTTTTATTTGCACTTTATATATTTATATTATGATGCTCTAATTTTTATACCCATTTCTTTTGTATACCTTCAGCTCAAGAATTAGCATTAATTATTTTTAGGAATGAAATGTTATTTATGAGGAAGTATTATTTATGAAGGTTATCAGTATTGAATTTACTAAGAATTTTGTTTCATTATGGTTGGCATTGCATACTTCGTCTATGCTACTGGCAATTATTTTCCAATCATTTACACTCTGGAAAATATTTTTTTTAATTATATATATAACTCAATATTATCTGTTTCATTTATTTTTTCAAGCAACTCCTATATATTATGATTAGGCTAATTTTTAAACTAATTTTTTTTGTGTCTTTCTCAAGCCCAAGAGTTACTTTTAATTATATTTTAGCTACAAAATGTTATTTAGGTTGGTTACCAGTATCCATTTATGCTACGAGTTTGTTCTAGTAAGCCTATTTTAACATTGGTTATATCAATTTTTTTTTCAGCTACTCAAATTTTGTGCGTGGGCATTATTTATAATTTTATTGTACTCTTTTAATTTATTCATTCTTATTTATGCTTTATATTACATTATTACTGGATAATTTTCCCCTATATTAATACCTAAGCACAAGTGTTACTATCAGGATTAATTTTGGAAAAAGAAGCCATTTATCTTGGTTGAAAGTGCTAAATTTTACTAAGAATATTATCCTAACGAATCTACTTTTACATTGATTAGAATTTGATAAATTTTTTTTGTGTGTGTTGTATATATATAACCTGGTATTTTTGTGCTATATATGTATGTTTATCATTTAAATTTGGGTCCTCCACCAGTTAGTAGTAGGTCTCTCAACCAATTAGGTATTAAATCTAAAATCGGGACTTACAACTTTTTTTTCTTTTTTTTTTTAATTTTTTTTCTTTTTCTGAGATTTTTGTGAGTATTGCTGGCTCTTTAAGCCAGCAAAAGGCTTTCGGAGATCTTGTTAAAAGCTGCAAGCCATTTCAAGATTCTTTTATCCATTATGAAGCGTTGTGAAGGGGAATAAGAATTAAGAAAGGGTCAGCTATAAAAATTGTATACGCAGAGGAAGGATAGATTGAGGCGGCTGTAGTGAAAGCATAAGAAAAGGCCTTTTACATAAGTTTAAAAGATTGTTAGAAAAGGGAAACGTACGCAATAAAAATATATTTATGGTAGAGAGGGGAAGGTTTGGAAATAGCCGCCGCTCCCATATAAAAGGCCCCCATAAGAAAAGGCACAGTAGTAAAATTAGATCGCGGTTAGTCAAAAGCCCCATGATAAAAGATTTGCGTTGGACGAGGGTCAGTCGAAAAAGCCCCTTTAGAATAAGGAATAGGAATTGAAAGGATTATATTGAAATTTACGCAACAGTAGCAGTATTGTCGGATCATGGTCAGGAAAAGATGTTATAAAACTGACCAGGTGTTAGAAAATAAAATATAAGAAAAATGTAGAAAGGAACAGGGGAAAAATGTGAAAGAATATGAAAATGTTTAGTATAGGTCCAATGAGAAGTGTGATTTTAATAAAAGAGATATATTAGGGCCACTAGAAAAGGGTTTTAAGACGTAGGTGGAGTTTATGTGGAGAAGAAAATATTGTGATTGGAAGGTGAAAACATGTATGCAAAAAGTTGAGATAAATATTAAGGGGTAGAAATGATACAGAGTTAGAGAGGAAAAGTTTTCAGAGAGTTAGAGAGAGTGTGCAGAGGATTAAGGTGTGCAGAGGGCGAATAGCCTACGGGCTTGCCCTGTGGTGGACTCTCGAGTCCACCCTGCCACTATACCAATGATGTCATCTTAGCTATCCGAATTTGGGGGTAAGTCAGTCTTTGCAATTATGGTGATATTGACGGTACTATTTTAAGATTTAAATTTAAATTAAAATCCCGTAAATGATACATACCTTTACGTGTTTATTCGGTGAGGACCCAATTTGTTATTTGAAAGATTATTAATCATTTTAGAACATTATTTATTATCCATGTAGTTATTTGAATAATCATTTTAATACTGTAATTTAACTGTTTATTTCTGTAATAAATATTCGTTGTTAATTTGTAAATATTGGTCCTCATCATTTATAGAACATTTAAGTTGTGTCTATCTTCTCTACAGTGTTTACATGCTGGGGAATTAGTAAACGAACCTGTAATATTTTAACTTAAATATGTTAAAACCATTTTTCCACCCAGCAAACCAACTATCGTAAAAGGCCATCGTTAGTTTTTAGGCATGTTAAAGTTTTATCATTCTTTCTTACCTAACATCGCTGCTACTCAGATACAGCTTAATACCTTTTTACATGGTAGTGATCGTAAAGGCAAAACTGATATTATTTGGACAGAGGAAGCCATTTCTGCTTTTGAGAAATGTAAAGGAATGTTAGCATCATCTACTCTTTTACATTTTCCCTCTCCAGATGCTAATTTGGCATTACTTACAGATTGTAGTAATCTTGCCATGGGAGATACTGTACATGAAATCACACCCGAAGGAGCCAAGCCATTGGGTTTCTTCTCTAGAAAGCTAACTGCAGCGCAACAGACCTATTCTACTTATGACCATGAACTTTAAGCTGTATATTCTGCCATAGTTCATTTTCGATACATGATGGAAGCGCGATCTTTTATTGTTTATACTGATCATAAACCTCTAACCTTTGCGTTTGCTCGGACAGAGGATTCTAAAGCATCCCCTAGACGTTTGAGGCTACTAGATTTTATCTCGCAATTCTCTACCGATATTCGATATGTCACGAAAGGATAATTTCATAGCCAATGCTCTATCCCGTATAGAGGAGATTTGGCTAACACGGAGAAACATTCGTTGCTATTAAAACAATTTCCTATTCCAAATTCCGATAAACTTTTGTTTTGTGACACTTCTACCTCTAAAATTCGGCCTATCGTTCCTTCCACCTTTCGTAAAGTTGTTTTTGATGCTGTCCATGGATTATCACATCCAGGCATTCGAGCAACCACAAAGCTAATTTCTCTTTGCTATATCTGGCTGAATATGAAAGACGATATTAAATTATGATGTCGCACATGAGTGCACTGTCAACGAACGAAAAGTCCATAAGCATACTGTCACAACTTATGGTAACTTTACCCTCCCTGAAGGTAGGTTTAAACACATACATATTGACCTTGTTGGCCCTTTGTCAATTTGTCGTGGTTTCACTTACTGTTTAACAGTTGTTGACCTCTTTACTCGCTGGCCCGGGGTTATTCCTTTAACCGATATAACTGTGGAGACGGTTGCTAAAGCATTATACTTTAACTGGATTGCGCAGTTTGGTACCCCAGTGCATGTTACCAGCAACCAAGGGAAACAATTTGAATCGTTACTATTTCGAGCTTTAGCTTTACTTTTTGGCATTCAAATCCATCGTTCCTCTGCATACAATCCAAAATGCAATTGCATGGTCGAACGCTTTCATCGACCATTAAAACAGGTCATTATGTGCCTGTCGTATCTCAATTGGGTTAATGCGCTTTCTCCAATACTTTTAGGCCTTCGATCCGTGTACAGAGGGGACCTTAAAGCTTCATCTGCAGAACTTGTCTATGGTGAGACAATTCGTCTACCTGGGGACTTGATACTACCCTTCCTCCATTGACACCAGCTTTTATTGAAACTCTTCATAATGTCATCCGAGAAACACGTCCATGTGCTGCCTCTCGCCATGGTATATCCAAGTTATATGTGCCGAAAGACTTGGAGACTTGCAGTCATGTTTTTCTGCGACACGATGCAAATCGTCGCTCCTTGCAACCTCAGTATGGCGGACCATTTCAGGTTGTCAAGCATTTACCAAAGGACTTAGTAATTTCTGTCAACGGATACTGAATAGACTGTGTCCATCGACAGACTGAAACCAGCATATTTATTATGTACCGATAGTGGCATCACAGTTATTTCAACGAACACCACTCCAATACGTCCCAGCTCAACTGTGACTCGTTCCGGTAGAAAAGTACATTTTCCTAAACGATTCGTCTTAACTGATTGAAGACTAGGAGGGGAGTGATGTTGTGACGCCATCTACATACATATTTTCGCCACCAAAATTTCCCTGTTTTGGAATGACAACACTGTCTTTTTATGTTGGCGCGTTTTGGTTCTCTTTGCTAGCTGCGACGATGTTTTTCGCTTAGCTAGACAGTTAGCAATATGATTAGTGTGTTGTAAATAAAATGTAAATAACTAAAGAAATCATTTTCTTGAACACCAGTACATCAATATACGCCTCTCGTCACTTTCTTATTGCATGTAAAGTAATATATTAAAAAAATTCAAAAATAGATAATTATCTTGTACCTAATCGTTTAATTCTCATTTTCACAAGTCTTGTTTAAAAACATTCTACATATATATTTTGCTAACCATCCGCGTCTCCCTTAAATATTACCCCCCCCCCCTCGCAGGTTGAAAACAACTGTTCTAGGATGAACCAACATCAAATCAAATGAGGGGATACATTATTTTCAGTTATGAGCGTTTATCTGAAAAATATGAATTTTTTATCAACTTTTATGCTACTTTTTAAATTTTAACTAAGTTGATGATATTTGTCAGGGCGTTGACCAAAATTTGAAATTCCTTTGCACTAGGATAGTAATAGTGGAAAGAGTAAGAGAGTGACCGTCAGATCTAAGTAAATGCATTTTTAAAAAAAATTACACTGCAAATTTGAGATTGTGCGGCCAGAAAATTTAAACTCTGGTCTGTCCCAGATCTGAACAATAGTTAGCTTGACCAGTACTGCCTAGTTAAGGATGGGCTTGTTCCGAGCACCACCACTGCTGTCATGAGACCATCCTCTGGAAGGCAGTTGTCACTACTTGGTAAGATTCGACCCAAAGTATTTCACAAAAGTGTAATCTAATTGAGTAGTCATTTCAAGATAGACCATTAAACTGAGTATATAATTTATAAAATTTATATTATTAATGTTATTGAACAATATTATTATTAATATAGCGATTATCAATGAAAATTATACTTCGATTGTGACCCCAAAATTACTTGACTATAAAATAAATGAGAAAATCTTTAGCTGGCTGGAAAATGAAAAAAACAAATAGGTGGTAAATATATTACTCGATTTCGATTATATTAAAAATTGATAGGTTTACGTAATCACTATGCAACGATCATAGATTTTTTAATATTAAAAATTGGATAGATCGATCTCGTCCAACTATAAAGGAAAGTCGCCACTCATACTGATCGGAACTCAATTAAGATGTGCTGCCATCTATAAACCAAAACGTAAATTAACCAAAACGTAAAACGACGGTGATTTATGTTCGTAAATTGCAATTAGGTTCGTAGGAAAAAGTAGAAAATAATTACTGAATATCCAAACTGTTTGTCATATTTCAGTTGCTCAATGTATGTTATTGAAGTGATCAAATTTTCTAGGGATAGTCTTTGTGCAAAAATGCTGCTTAAATTTATTACAAAATTCTATCAATGTTATTGATATTGTGATGTCGTGCAACATCCCATGCTGTCTCACAACGTTCACAGGACAATTGGGTACAATGAAGCTGAGACGTGGAAACCAGCATTCTAAAGGTTCAAGGGGCTACCCATAGAAAAACCCAGATAATAGTTTTTGTTATTCTAGGGTGCATCATTAATTTCAGTTCGCCATGGGGCAGTCGGACCTTGGCCGGAAATACCACAGGACAAAGATCGGCAGAGAACTAACAGATGCTCTTTATGAAAAGTTTTTCAGGGGCTGGGCTGACCGGAAAGTGACCAGCACGGCAAAGACAAAGACCGCACAAGGCGTCCGGTGGCGGAAGTGAAATCCAACCCCCTCGGAGGGGGGAAAATCTGCTTGGGAGGTGACTTGAAGGGACAGACAGTCGGTGGGGAGAGGCGAGGTCTAGATGATGGTCAGCGTTGGGAAGCTGATAAGACAGTTTGTTTGTGAGACCAGTGGCTAGTTCCATGCACGACTAGCAAATCTAATGAATAGTAATAGCCGAACGGCTAACTGTAAATATTTTGTATATAGTGAGTTCTAATAAAGGAACTTAATTTTAATTTAATTTCGCGCCTCTGCTTATCTCAAATATGAGTCTGATTTATTTGATCTCGTGTGAGATGTGTTGGCTTGTTGTCGGCCACGTCATGACAACTGGTGGCTTTAGCGGTTGGATGGTGGTCTAGTTAGAAAAGACACCGGACCTGCCACTCCTTTACGATTTCAACTGGAATGCGCTGTGGACGTGAAAGAAGTCTCGGAAAAGCGTCGACGTTCATCTATGACCAAGAAATAACTACAAGCCGGAAAGCCTAGGAGTTCACCTTGCAGCAGAGTGAAAAAGTTCTTCAAGCTGAGGTATGTCTTTTAAGTTAAATCCAGAGAGATTTGATAGGATTTGTCTAGGCGGATTGTAAGTTAAGGTTAATGTGAACGTAAATTAAATTAAAAGTTCTAGGTGTACAAAAGTTCAGGATTTTGAAAATTTTTGGTTAGAAAGGTTTAATTTGATTTGGTTGAAATACTTAATTGAAGTGGACATAATTATTTAACTGGGTATTAAGCGAAGTAATAGTTATGCTGGCTTGTGTGTTCGAATAAGGTAATTTTATTTGAATTGTTACACCAGGGTTTTGCTTTGTTTAAGGGAAAAACTCAGTTTTGGAAAAGAAGTACACTGCATGTAATAAATTGAGAGAAACCGAAAGTGTCAATTTATTAGGGTATGAGTGTATGAAAATTACACAAAATATATATATGTTGTTATATTGTTCTGAATCAGGTGTAATTTTGTATTCTTTTAAAAGTTTAGCTTAGTGCTAAGGGTATTGTGTTATCATTTGAAAATTAGCTTATTGCTAAGGGTTATTGTGCATTGATATATATGTGGAATTTTATAATACAAGGTGTATTATTTGACTAATATCTGTTTTGAATTTGAGCAGTTGCTCAGGGTATTTGTATAGATATATTAACTTGAAATTTAATATTTTGCTAATTGTTTTTGCACTAATTTAAAGTTCAGATTTTAAAGATAATACGTAGAGTATTTTGTGTGTTAATATCATTTTGAAACTTTATACTAATGAGTGAATTGTGCAAGTATTAAGTGTATTTATGTACAAATATTAAGTATTAAGTGCATGTTCATTGTGTTGATATCATTTTAAAGGATTACCTATTATTGAGTGTATTTTGAATTGATAGTAAATGTAGTGAATTTCATAATATCAAGGAGTTTTGATATTGAGGTTGAAAACTGGTATAGAGTAAGTGTATTTTGTAGAAGTATTGTTGAGAAATATGGCAGATTACTTAGCGAGCTATACAAAAAAAATCCTGCTAATGCTAGCGGAAGAAGTCGGAGCTAGCGCGACAATCGCGGAAAGGAAAGCAGAAATAATAAATAAAATCGTAGAGGCGCCACACTACAGGGAGACATACGTGAAAAATAGTCTTGATGCAATTTTGTTGGAGATTCAAAGGGAAGAGGAAAGAGAAAAGGAAGCTAGGGAAAGAGAAAAAGAGGATAGAGCAGCACAAAGAGATAGAGAGGTTAGGGAATTTGAATTAGCGAAATTAAAATTACAAAACGCGGCAGAAACGAGCAGTTTGAGCTCTCACGCGTCCATTTCAGAAATAACCAGGATTAATAAGGTTAATCTGAAAGAGTTGGTCCAGAAATATGACCCAAAAACAAGCGATATAACGTTATTTTTTATGATTTTTGAGAGACAAGCAAAGAAAATGAATGTCGCGGAAGATGATTGGGTATGCCAACTTATTCCGTTATTACCAACGGACATCGCGGAAATCATAGTTAAACAACCCGCGGACAAAGGAGATGATTATCAATTTGTAAAAAAACTGCTATTGAACAGATTCAGAATGGGGACAGGCGCGTTGAGGACTAAGTTCGAAGAACACCAGAGAAAACCAGGGGCTTTGTGGGCAGATCTGGCTTACGAGCTGAAGGGCTACCTGGATAATTGGTTAGAGTCGATAGAAGTAAAGGATTTCGAGTCTTTAAAAGAACTAATGCTGACGGAGCAAATGAAAAAACGGGTCCCTGTTGAGATTAGAGAAAGATACGTAGAGGATTGGGACGAAATTAAAACGGCTTCCGGGTTAGCGGAGAAATGCGACCGATACGAAAGCATCCGGGGTGTTCCAAAAAAACCGGAACGGAAGAATTGGGAAAAGAAACCGTTTCAGGATAAAACAAAGGGTCAATACAATGCAAAATTCAGGGAAGGTCCGAAGACCAAACCAGAAGTAGCAGAGAAACGGGAATATGGTAAGAATGAAAATAATCGTAAAGAACTGTCTTATGAAAAGAAACGACAAATCCAGTGCTATTTTTGTTCGAAATCGGGACACGTCAAATCCGAGTGCCCAGAATTTCTAAAGAAAAAGGGTCAGGGTGAAGTCGTGAATCATGTAAGTGAAGTCGCGAATCATGTAAATGAAGAGGTGGAGTTAGGAAATTGTTTTAAACCATATTTAAAAAAAGCACTGATAAACGGAATTGAGAGAAGTTATCTGCGCGACACAGGGGCAGCCATTGATCTCTGTGATCGAAGCTGGATTAATCCAGAGGACTTAATAGGGGAAGTCACCTGGATTAAACAACCGTTAGATAACGAATGTAAATGCTTGCCTTTGGCTTGGGTGACTTTAGAAGGAGAATTCGGGAGTGTGATCACTAAAGCGGCAGTTAAACCAGCCCATTTAGAACAAGGGTACTACCTTTTGGGAAATAAGACGGCAGATCTTATTCAACAGAAACAAAATGGTATCCCAATTAATATTGTTTGCACTCGCAGTCAGACTAAAAGTCCCTCGGGAAATGAAAACCCTGTTTCAAGTCCCCGTAAGGAAAACGAGTCGGAAAATGTAAAGTCGAAAGCAGCTCCTGACGGGACAAAAGAAGTGGGAGAATCGCATTCGGAAAGACCGCTCATTTTGGGGGAGGCGAACGAATTGGGGAAAACGGGTTTAGCGCAAGTTTCCGAATCTGATTTTGGCGAAGCGCAAGTCAATTGTCCCTCCTTGAAGTCCCTTTGGGAAAAAGCGAGCGACCCTAAAAACTCCGAGTTTAGCGTGGAAGGGGGCAAGCTAGTCCGATTTTCGGAGTCTAAGACGGGAGAACAAAGGATCCAGTTATGCGTGCCATTAGAGTATCGTATGGGGATATTATCCTTGTGTCATGAAGAAATTTCCGGCCATCTCGCTAGTACCAAGACAAAAGACAGGATATTAAGGTATTATTATTTGCCGAACTGTTATCAAGAAATTGAGAGGTTCGTAAAGACTTGCGACCCTTGTCAAAAAGTTGGGAAAAATAAGGACAAAAAGAAAGCCCCCCTAAAACTGGTACCGATAATATCCGAGGTGTTTTCTAAAATGAATGTAGATGCGGTAGGTCCGTTGCCTACGAGCAAAAGGAACAATAAATATTTAATTACATCTATTTGTGTGGCATCAAAATACCCAGATGCGATCCCGGTTGAAAATATTAGTTCCCCGGCGGTGATAGACGCCCTGTTGCAGACGTTTTCACGGACAGGTTTTCCTAAAGAGATCCAATGCGATTTAGGAAGGTCGTTTACGAGTGAGCTCACGTCGGAATTTTTTGGTAAATTCGGGATCAAAGTGGTTCACAGCAATGTGTGCCACCCCCAAACGAACAGCGTAGAGAGGCTCCATTCTACGTTAAAAAGAGTCTTAAAAGCGTTGTGTCTTGAATTAGGGAAAGACTGGGAGGATTGGAACACTTCGCTTTGCCCTACATTGATGATATAGCAATTTTCTCATCAACCTGGAACCGCCACCTGAGAGATGTGGACACGGTTTTAAAAAGACTGGGGGAGGCCAACTTAAGGGTAAAACCATCAAAATGCAGGTTTGCACAGGACCACGTGCGCTTTCTGGGGCATGAAGTGGGGTCGGGGAAACGGTCGCCCAGTGATGTGAAAATCGAGGCTATAAAAGACTTCCCGGTACCGAAAACTAAAACTCAGCTCAGGGCATTTCTGGGGTTAACGGGGTACTATTCTCGATATGTAAAAAATTATGCCGTTTTAGCAGTTCCGTTAACCAATGCCTTAAAAGGTAAGATAAAGAAAGAAAAGATAGCCTGGTCCGACGAGTGCAACAAGGCGTTTGAAATCTTAAAATCAAACCTCATGACAAGTCCGGTGTTGTACGCACCAGATTTTTCCAAAAATTTTGTGGTGCAGACGGACGCGAGTTTATACGGCGCGGGTATAGTTTTATCTCAGTTCATTGACGGGGAAGAGCATCCAATTGTATATTTAAGTAAAAAATTCTCGCGGGCCGAACAAAATTACAGCACGATAGAACGCGAATTAGCGGCTATAGTGTACGGATTAAAGAAATTAAATCACTACCTTGATGGACAGAAATTTATAATCCAAACGGACCACAATCCCCTGGTGTTCTTAAAACAAATGGTGGGAACGAACTCTAGGCTAACCCGTTGGGCACTATGCCTCCAACAATATAATTTTGAGGTAGAGCATAAGCCAGGTAAATTGCATGGAAACGCAGACGGGCTCAGCAGGACAGAGTGACAAAAGTTAATTGTCACATGTTGGTTGTAAATATTTGCAAGAAAATGTATAAATGTGTAGAATTAAAACTGTTCTCAATTTAACGCCCGCCTAAATGCAGTGCCTTAAGATATAGGAGTTGTCAGGTAATTAAGATATTAAGTAACTATATGATTCTATATAAGTGTGATATCTGTGTTTTAATCTCATGTAATATAGAGTCCTGTATTTAGAGAGGACAGGATCTATCTATTGAGTAATGTTCGTTCATGTATTACATCGTAGTTCAAATACGCCCGATTAATGAATTGGGGCAGAAATCTTAGAAATAATTGTTAATTAGGTTAAGATTGGAAAATGTTGTAAGATAACTAATGTGAAAATGTTAATTTAACGTGATGATGTGCTAATTTAATGGGACGTAATAATTTAAGGTGAAAATGTTTTAAAATGATAGTGCTTGATGTGTGTTGTTTTTAACCATGTATGAATTTATTATGTGTAACTAAGATCTTGAGTGGTTGCATTGTTTTTTTTAAGTATGATATATGTATCTAAGATTTTGAGTGTTTGTATTGTTTTTTAGGTATGATATATGTATTTAAGGTTAAGTGGTTGTATTGTTGTAGCTAAGAGATTTATGTAATTGATTTCATGAAATGTGTTGTCATGTACTCAGTATAGACTTGTGCTATATCTTGAGTGGTTGTGGTGTATCAAGTGAAATATATATACCCAGTAAAGAAAAAAAAAGAATGTAATTCCAAAACTGAGTACGCGTAATTATGACTTTTAACGTAATTAGTGACAACGGAAGCACTTAATGCTTGGCAGGAAATTTAAGAGTGGGAAGATAGATTCCCTCGCGCATGAATCTCTCTGGGAAAACTTAAAAGAACACAATCTCATATCTGAATATTGAAGTAATTATCCGAACTTTGGATACCCCAAAGAAGATCTTTGGACTTTCTTAGGGGGAGGGACCTGTGATGTCGTGCAACATCCCATGCTGTCTCACAACGTTCACAGGACAATTGGGTACAATGAAGCTGAGACGTGGAAACCAGCATTCTAAAGGTTCAAGGGGCTACCCATAGAAAAACCCAGATAATAGTTTTTGTTATTCTAGGGTGCATCATTAATTTCAGTTCGCCATGGGGCAGTCGGACCTTGGCCGGAAATACCACAGGACAAAGATCGGCAGAGAACTAACAGATGCTCTTTATGAAAAGTTTTTCAGGGGCTGGGCTGACCGGAAAGTGACCAGCACGGCAAAGACAAAGACCGCACAAGGCGTCCGGTGGCGGAAGTGAAATCCAACCCCCTCGGAGGGGGGAAAATCTGCTTGGGAGGTGACTTGAAGGGACAGACAGTCGGTGGGGAGAGGCGAGGTCTAGATGATGGTCAGCGTTGGGAAGCTGATAAGACAGTTTGTTTGTGAGACCAGTGGCTAGTTCCATGCACGACTAGCAAATCTAATGAATAGTAATAGCCGAACGGCTAACTGTAAATATTTTGTATATAGTGAGTTCTAATAAAGGAACTTAATTTTAATTTAATTTCGCGCCTCTGCTTATCTCAAATATGAGTCTGATTTATTTGATCTCGTGTGAGATGTGTTGGCTTGTTGTCGGCCACGTCATGACAATATCATTATCTCATGTGAATTAGTTCTCATATATATATATATATATATATATAATACCTATGCCTCTTGGTTAGGACTAAAAATTTAATTCCTCCTCCTCTGAAAAAATCTCCTAAGAAAAACACGGGTTTTAATAAACTTTTTGACATCTTAGTAAATTGCTGAAGCAGTTTTTGATGCATTTGAATTATATAATCAATATTAATTAATGAATTAAATAGGAAAAATAGAAATTATTTTGTATTTGTAATTAGATAATACTGGCTAGGCTGCTTAATTTGGAAAAAAAATTGAGTTTTCACGGTTGCACTGGATGTTTCCTTATTTATAAGAGAACAATCCCATATACATAAAAAATATAACTAAGTATACTTTGAAAGGAAAACTGCAGTTTAACAAGATTTTCAAGTGGTGAATAATAGAAATTCTTCACCACTCTTGGTTTTCTAATCATTCATGGTTTTCTGGAAGAACTTCCGCTATTTATTTATTCGAACTATTTTACCACAGAATAATCTCGATATTGTTAACGCCTATAATTTTGTTCGGCAACAAATTCAATTACTTTATAGTATTTTTTCTCAAATTACGATAAAAGATTAAGCCGAAATAAACACTTTGATATTGTTTATAGGTTTTTTTAAAACAGTAACTTATTTAAGGTTATTTAATGACTAAAATGCAATTCCTTAATAATTACCACTTTATTCTGAAAGAAAAGTTTTCTCACTTTCAAATTTGAAAGTTATTACATTTTGATTCCAGTGTTATAGATCAAGCGAGACGGCTCTTCATCACTTCCTTTTCGGTTATTTTCACTGTTTTTGTTGCTCTTGGTTCATTGATCAATTTTTCTAATAATTTTTACAAGAATGTCCTATCAATCGTTCTACGAAATTTATTTTATGAATTTTCATATTTCCTTTTTTTTCTTTAGTTAGAACAAAAACTGATTTTAGCAACATATTCAAAATATGGAGGATTTAAAACTTTCATCAATCCTTTTCGAATAGTAAATATTGGACAGATCGATCTCGTCCAAATATAAAGAAAAGCCGTCACTCACACTGATTGGAATTCACTTAAGATGTGCTGCCATCTATTAACAAAAAGGTAAAATAATTGAACAACGATGATTTATGTTCGTAATTTGCAATTAAAAGTATGAAAGAGGAGAACATAATTACTGAATATCCAAACTGTTTGTCATATTTCAGTTGTTTGATGTATGTTATTGAAGTGATCAAATTTTTTAGGAATAATCTTTGTGCAAAAATGCTGCATAAGTTCCCTCATTAGATTTTTTAAAGTTCTTGAAGATGATTTCCAATACAGTAAAACTTTGTTTATCCGGCCCTCGTTTATCCGGATCTCAGGATAATCCGGATCAGATTTGTAGACATTATTTTCATTTAATGTTCCCATTAGATGATAATTTTTAACTATTATAACAAGAACGTAACTACAAGTTTGCCAAATATTCGCTTTTTTACTTTGATTCAATGTAAAGTTCCTCCATAGATTGTACAATAAATTATGGTAATAAAATGCTTTTTGTTGAGTTTAAGAAAGCTTTGCTAGACTTACCAATTCTTTGTTTGGAAATGATGCGAAAAGTTATTTTTATATTTTTTTAATGTCTTGCGAGCAATACTATGCAATTTTGTTACAAAATTAGTTTTTTTTTTATCGTAATAAACGGTAAGTTTGCTCTGTTAAGGATTTTGTTTTGCTTATTACTCATATTACCCGGATTATCCGGATTGCCTATGGTCCCAGTTAGTACGGATAAACGAGGTTTTACTGTATCTTCTATAATAGTAGTTCTTGACATAGCTGATGATGAAACTGAGCTAATAGACATGCAGGAAGATTAAATTCTTACGATGATTCCACAAATCAAGCGTCTCTCCACTAGAATTCTGGAATTTTGTGTCAGAATAAAATCAAATGTGTCAGAATCAAAGTAACCAAAATTAAAATCAGCAGCATGTCGAACAACCTCCATTGTTGTGTACAATTTATAGCTGTGAATCCTTGCACACTACATTTAGGGTAATAAAAAATATGCAGCCCTCACTGATGACAAATCAACACGTAACTGAATTGCTACGAACTGCTACAATTCAGTACATGCCAGATCTGAAAATTTTGACAGAAAAATCAAAAGAAAAATAATTATCAAAGCTGTTAAAATTATTTAAGAATCTAAAAAGGTTAATTATGCTAACAATTAGAGAATGATATGTTTCATACACTTAAAATTTCTTTCATGTCAAATATAACCCTTTTTCTCTACCTCTTTTAAGAATGTAGGCATTTCCAAAGGGCTCTTAAAACTGTTTATCTTGGACACCCCTGTTATAATGTATCAAAGAACTTATGATTTGAATGTCAAAGTTTCATAGTTGAACAATATCTTTCTTTGTAACTGATGCATTTCTGAACCAATGTCCTCTCTATTAGATGACATTAGCTATCAAATGGACATATGGTCATAGGCATACGGACATTGGCTTCCAGAGACTGTACATTTATTCATGGTAGATTTTATTAATTTAATGAAGTTGTTTTATAGTCATTGGCATACGGACATTGGCTGTCACGACAGTATATTTAAATGCATTGCAGATTTTATTAATTTAATGAAATTGCTTTATGGTCATTGGCATACGGACATTGGCTGCCATGAATGCATATTTTAATGGATTGCAGATTTTTGAATTTAATGAAATTACTTTATGGTCATTGGCATACGGACATTGGCTGTCATGAAAGTATATTTTAATGCATTGCAGATTTTATTAATTTGATGAAATTGCTGTAAAGTCATTGGCATACGGACATTGGCTGTCATGAATGTATATTTTAATGCATTGCAGATTATATTAAATTAATGAAGTTGCTTTTTTAATTATTTTTTTCAAATTAGTTAATTCAATTGATTTTAATTTTGAAAGAATAATGATCGGAATGAAATTTTTAAATTCGAACTGAATTCGAGTTATAAGTAAAAATTATTAAACTCCCAGATATTTATATTGACCTTCACTGTTTGTTTAAACAGAAAAAAAAATTATTATTGTGAGAACAATAAAATTGAGTAAATTCACATTGTTTTTGATGAATTTTAAAGAATTAATGACAATTATAAGTTTATTTCTACAAACATGAAATAATATTTTAAAAAATACTAAATTTTTATGCTTTTATTTCATTAAAAAATTTTTTTTTGTTATCATTCGTGACGTTCAACTAATTTAGATTTCAAGTGTAATTAATTAAAACAGCAAGAGAAAGCTACATTTCAGCTAAACTACTAGAGTTTTTATGTCTGTTTTATATTCAGAGCTCTCTCTTACCTCTATTCACGAAAATAAATTCTTAATTTATAAAACCTGATTACCATGACAGCTGTCGAATGCTAGATTTTCCCTCATTAGATATGTTAATTACTCAAGCTCAGTAAATCCGAATTCTGAAATGTACGCAAATTGCTCGGTAAAAAATAAATACGAATGCCGTGTATTACATGCAAAATTATAAAATGTAAACCCACAAAGAAAAAATAAAATTTAATGAGTCATAATTCCTTCACTCGTTAAAGACTGAGAGAAAAGAAATATAATTTAATCATTATAAAAATCCCTTCACTGATCGAGTGCTCTATACATTTTTAACATGGAGATATTCAGCTCGCCTGCTTTCGTTTATTAGGACACTAAAGAAATCGAAAGTCCTGTTAAAGTTTTTTTTTGTCTTACGTGCTTTATACAGAGGCTGTTCGCACATTTTTTAGACGATTTTGGTAAGCGGTAATAAAAAATCGTTTGCTGCAAAAGAAATAATTGCAATTGTACTATGTTTTTAAAAGTCAAAATTATGGTCTGCGGCTTGAAAGTTTTGTTTTTAGTCAAAATGGCGTTTTTAACAAAGCAGTGGTTCGAAGGCTACATTTATGCTCTTTCCGAAGAGAAATATGCATACTCCGTTATCCATAAACAATGTGAGAGACATGGTTTTGTGATATCTAAAGCGTCGATAGGTAATATCGTCAACAAGAAAGGAAAAAAACGTCAAATTGGAGCCTCAAGTGGGACAAAAATTCCAAACAAGTATCCAAGGATAAAACGGACATCTTCGACTATTGCAAAGGTACGTTGTTTAATGTGAAAAGAAAATCCCCCTAGTCAAAGGACAGTTACAAAATCATTAAAATGCTCGGTGTCCACTGTAAACAAAATGATAAACGTTGATTTAAATCTTAAGAAAGCGAAAAAACGCAATGTGCATCGTCTTCTTCCAAATCATATCGCTGAACGCAGGACACGCTACAGAATTCTATATGAGAAACACTTATCCAAATAAAAATGGAAAACAATTGTCACAATAGATGAATCGTGGGTGTATTTAAATGATTGCAACAAAAAAAGAGCCATTTATTATCATAAAAGGGGAGAAAAAAATTTAAGTACATGGTTCAAAGAATCGAAAGAAAGTTTTTCTAAGGGATTCATGATTGTTGCTGGTTTTTCTTATAATGGCAAGTTAAAAATAAAGAGAGTGGAAAAAAATGTCAAGATTAACTCCAAATACTATCAGGAACATATTTTATCGCCAATTTTTCTGAATGAAATACCATCGCTTTACCCACAGTGCCATCAATCTGTGAGACTCCATGAGTACAAAGCTAGCAGTCACACATCAAAATCCACTGTAAATTTCCTAAAAGAAATGGAACAAAAAACTGGTATCAAGGCCATACCCTTCACTGATATCCCTACTAAATCTCCCGATGTATCACCTATGGATTTTTGTGCTTTCGGACTTTTAAAATCTGCATTATCCAAACGTCGTCTCAAAACCCTTACAGGACTCTGGAAAGCTGTTCAGGAGGAATGGGATAGAATACCTCTTCTGACACTTCAAAAGGCATTATTATCCTGGAAATTGCGGTGTCGAAAGATAGTTCAGAATAAGGGATGTCAAATAGAACATTTAAAACACAAGAATTTTATGTAATTTAGTTTTGTGAATACAATATACATCGTCTAAAAAATGTGTGAACAGCCTCTGTATATATATATATATATATATATATATATATATATATATATATATGTTGGGACTTCATAACTCCCGCGGGCATGCCCGGATGTATTCAACGGCAGAGAGTCACGTGAACTTTTTGATATCTTTTTACCGTCTTAGACTCTTGGCATCACGTACTCATGACGCGTGATGAAACTCTAGAATTTAGTTTCATTTTCTTTTATGTATTGAAGTTGTAAATATTGTAATATAAATTAAATTCTAAAATATCAACCTATTAAATTTTTCCTGAACCTCCTGGATGTTTACTCGAGATGAATACTTGAACTTGGTAGACTTACTTGAATATGAACTACTATTCGTGATCAAACAATATATATACTAGCTGAATGGCAACCCGATGTGTTGCTTTTTCGATTTAAAATGAAATGGTTTTATATCTTAAAGATTAAAAACTGTTTGATAACTTTTAAAAATATATTAGAATTTTTAAAAAAAGAATTAATTTTTTAAAATTCTCTTTTTCAAACTTTGGTTTTTGGCTTTTGAAATAATTTTTTGAAATTTCCGTTTTCAAATTTTTCTTTTTAAACAAGAAAGTTCATTCAATTAGAAAAAATTCTAAAGGTTTTAACTTCTCATTTCCTAAAACTAAAATTATTTCTGGATTTCAATTATTAAATGACTCGTTCTCAGACTCGTTCTCAATTAATAAATTTTCATTTTGGCAACATGGCCGAATGTAAATATTAAATCTCATAGGAGAAAAAGTGCTTAAAAAAATAGACAGTTCTCAGGAATTCAAAATTAGTGGCGGAAGAATCCTCATTAATTAGTTGCTCATTAATTAGAAACAAATTTCACGAACTTGCTGGAATTATTAGCGAGTAAAATAATAAGTTTAAAAATTACGAACTACCCATTCAGTTACATTAAGATACTATGGCGATCATCGCGGGAAATTTCAAAAGTGAGGTTTGTAAGTACGCTTTTTTTAGAATGATAACATTTTTTTATTAAATGTATTTGGTATATTTTGGAAGCTTAACATCTAGCAAATGCCGATAAATCGTAAAATTAACTTTAATAGGTGCAGAAAACCGAAATATTTGTCCATCAAAATTGTCGATTTCGTGGAATTCGGAAAACTGCTTTGGGGAAAAAGCTTCGTTTGCAATGAAAAACATTTTTAACTTTTAATCGAAGTTTTAAGAGATGCTTTAGTAAATTCGTTGAAATTTATTTTTATTTCTCCATTTCATGCATTTCATATCAACAAAGTGTATGTAAAACTTGTATTTTTGTTTATTTACAAATTTCATGCTAATTTTTACATATGCCGTTGATCTCGCTATGACCGTGGTTGAGGCAAATAAAATTTTAGTCTTTCTGCATATTGGAATGCAAATGAAATTTCAGGAGTAAATTTAGTGGTTGATTCTAAATTCTTACTAGTTTATATTCTCGCTAATATTCGCTCTTTCTTCTATTCATAATACGTTCACGATTAAAATTATCAAAAGGGAATTCAGGTCCCGCCAAGATTAGAACTCGAATAGCTGGATTCAGAGTCCAGAGTGCTAACCATTACACCTTGGAACCTCGCTGATCGCAGTGTTAAGAGATGCTTTAGTAAATTCGTTGTAATTTTTTTGATTTCTTCTTTTTATACATTTCACATGAACAAAGTGTATACGAAATTTCTATTTTTGTTTATTTGCAAATTTCATGGTAATTTTTACATATGCCGTTGATCTCGCTATTACCGTGGTTGAGGTAAATAAAATTTTAGTCTTTCTGCATATTGGAATGCAAATGAACTTGAAGGAGTAAATTTAGTGGTTGATTCTAAATTCTTACAAGTTTATATTCTCGCTAAAATAACTCTTTCTGCTATTCATAATTTATTCACAATTAAAGTTATCAAAAGGGAACACAGGTCCCACCGAGATTTGAACTCGGATCGCTGGATTCAGAGTCCAGAGTGCTAACCATTACACCATGGAACCTCGCTGATCGAAGTGTTAAGAGATGCTTTAGTGAATTCGTTGTAATTTATGTTTATTTTTCCTTTTTATGCATTTCACATCAACAAAGTGTATACGAAATTTCTATTTTTGTTTATTTAGAAATTTCATGCTGATTTTTACATATGCCGTTGATCTCGCTATGACCGTGGTTGAGGTAAATAAAATTTTAGTCTTTCTGAATATTGGAATGCGAATAAACATTAAGGAGTAAATTTAGTGGTTGATTCTAAATTCTTACTAGTTTATATTCTCGCTAATATTCGCTCTTTCTTCTATTCATAATATATTCACGATTAAAATTATCAAAAGGGAATTCAGGTACCACCGAGATTTGAATTCGGATTGCTGGATTTATAGTACAGAGTGCTAACCATTACACCATGGAACCTCGTTGATTGCAAATTTAAGAGATGCTTTAATAAATTCGTTGTAATTTATTTTTATTTCTCCATTTATGCATTTCATATCAACAAAGTGTACATTAAATTTCTATTTTTGTTTATTTGCAAATTTATTGCTGATTTTTACATATGCCGTTGATCTCGCTATGACCGTGGTTGAGGTAAATAAAATTTTAGTCTTTCTGAATATTGGAATGCGAATGAATTTGAAGGAGTAAATTTAGTGGTTGATTCTGAATTCTTACTAGTTTATATTCTCGCTAATATTCGCTCTTTCTTCTATTCATAATATATTCACGATTAAAATTATCAAAAGGGAATTCAGGTCCCACCGAGATTTGAACTCGTATCGCTGGATTCAGAGTTCAGAGTGTTAACCATTACACCATGGAACCTCGCTGATCGCAGTGTTAAGAGATGCTTTAGTAAATTCGTTGTAATTTTTTTTTTATTTCTTCTTTTTATGCATTTCACATGAACAAAGTGTATACGAAATTTCTATTTTTGTTTCTTTGCAAATTTCATGCTAATTTTTACATATGCCGTTGATCTCGCTATTACCGTGGTTGAGGCAAATAAAATTTTAGTCTTTCTGCATATTGGAATGCAAATGAACTTGAAGGAGTAAATTTAGTGGTTGATTCTAAATTCTTACTAGTTTATATTCTCGCTAAAATCACTCTTTCTGCTATTCATAATTTATTCACGATTAAAGTTATCAAAAGGGAACACAGGTCCCACCGAGATTTGAACACGGATCGCTGGATTCAGAGTCCAGAGTGATAACCATTACACCATGGAACCTCGCTGACTGCAGTGTTAAGACATGCTTTAGTGAATTCGTTGTAATTTATTTTTATTTCTCCTTTTATGCATTTCACATCATTAAAGTGTATACGAAATTTCTATTTTTGTTTATTTGCAAATTTCATGCTAATTTTTACATATGCCGTTGATCTCGCTATTACCGTGGTTGAGGCAAATAAAATTTTAGTCTTTCTGCATATTGGAATGCAAATGAACTTGATGGAATAAATTTAGTGGTTGATTCTAAATTCTTACAAGTTTATATTCTCGCTAAAATAACTCTTTCTGCTATTCATAATTTATTCACAATTAAAGTTATCAAAAGGGAACACAGGTCCCACCGAGATTTGAACTCGGATCGCTGGATTCAGAGTCCAGAGTGCTAACCATTACACCATGGAACCTCGCTGATAGCAGTGTTAAGACATGCTTTAGTGAATTCGTTGTAATTTATTTTTATTTCTCCTTTTAAGCATTTCACATCAACAAAGTGTATACGAAATTTCTATTTTTGTTTATTTGCAAATTTCATGCTGATTTTTACATATGCCGTTGATCTCGCAATGACCGTGGTTGAGGTAAATAAAATTTTAGTCTTTCTGAATATTGGAATGCGAATGAATTTGAAGGAGTAAATTTAGTGGTCGATTCTAAATTCTTACTAGTTTATATTCTCGCTAATATTCGCTCTTTCTTCTATTCATAATATATTCACGATGAAAGTTATCAAAAGGGAATTCAGGTCCCACCGAGATTTGAACTCGATCGCTGGATTCAGAGTCGAGAGTGCTAACCATTACACCATGGAAACTCGTTGAGTGCAGTTTTAAGAGATGCTTTAATATATTCGTTGTAATTTATTTTTATTTCTCCATTTATGCATTTCATATCAACGAAGTGTACATTAAATTTCTATTTCTGTTTATTTGCAAATTCTATGCTGATTTTTACATATGCCGTTGAACTCGCTATTACCGTGGTTGAGGCAAATAAAATTTTAGTCTTTCTGCATATTGGAATGCAAATGAACTTGAAGGAGTAAATTTAGTATTTGATTCTAAATTCTTACTAGTTTATATTCTCGCTAAAATCACTCTTTCTTCTATTCAAAATTTATTGACGATTAAAGTTATCAAAAGGGAACACAGGTCCCACCGAGATTTGAACTCGGATCGCTGGATTCAGAGTCGAGAGTGCTAACCATTACACCATGGAACGTCGCGGGTCGGAGTTTTAAGAGCTGCTTTAGTGAATTCGTTGTAATTTATTTTTATTTCTCCTTTTTATGCATTTCACATCAAAAAAAGTGTATACGAAATTTCTATTTTTGTTTATTTGCAAATTTCATGCTGATTTTTACATATGCCGTTGATCTCGCAATGACCGTGGTTGAGGCAAATAAAATTTTAGTCTTTCTGAATATTGAAATGCGAATGAATTTGAAGGAGTAAATTTAGTGGTTGATTCAAAATTCTTACTAGTTTATATTCTCGCTAATATTCGCTCTTTCTTCTATTGATAATTTATGCACAATTAAAGTTATTAAAAGGGAAGGCAGGTCCCACCGAGGTTTGAAGTCGGATCGCTGGATTCAGAGTCCAGAGTGCTAACCATTACACCATGGAACCTCGCTGGACGCAGTGTTCAGAGATCCTTTAGTGAATTCGTTGTAATTTATTTTTGTTTCTCCATTTAAGCATTTCATATCAACAAAGTGTATAAGAAATTTCTATTTTTGTTTATTTGCAAATTTCATGCTAATTTTTACATATGCCGTTGATCTCGCTATTACCGTGGTTGAGGCAAAAAAAATTTAGTCTTTCTGCATATTGGAATGCAAATGAACGTGAAGGAGTAAATTTAGAGGTTGATTCTAAATTCTTACAAGTTTATATTCTCGCTAAAATCACTCTTTCTTCTATTCATAATTTAATCACGATTAAAGCTATCAAAACGGAATGCAGGTCAAACCGAGATTTGAACTCGGATCGCTGGATTCAGAGTCCAGAGTGTTAACCATTACACCATGGAACCTCGTTGATTGCAGTTTTAAGAGATGCTTTAATAAATTCGTTGTAATTTATTTTTATTTCTCCATTTATGCATTTCATATCAACAAATTGTACATTAAATTTCTATTTCTGTTTATTTGCAAATTTTATGCTGATTTTTACATATGCCGTTGATCTCGCTATTACCGTGGTTGAGGTAAATATAATGTTAGTCTTTCTGTATATTGGAATGCGAATGAAGTTGAAGGAGTAAATTTAGTGGTCGATTCTAAATTCTTATTAGTTTATATTCTCGCTAATATTCGCTCTTTCTTCTATTCATAATATATTCACGATTAAAATTATCAAAAGGGAATTCAGGTCCCACCAAGATTTGAACTCGGATCGCTGGATTCAGAGTCCAGAGTGCTAACCATTACACCATGGAACCTCGCTGATCGCAGTGTTAAAACATGCTTTAGTGAATTCGTTGTAATTTATTTTTATTTCTCCTTTTATGCATTTCACATCAACAAAGTGTATATTAAATTTCTATTTTTGTTTATTTGCAAATTTCATGCTGATTTTTACATATGCCGTTGATCTCGCTATTACCGTGGTTGAGGTAAATAAAATTTTAGTCTTTCTGAATATTGGAATGCGAATGAATTTGAAGGAGTAAATTTAGTGGTTGATTCTAAATTCTTACTAGTTTATATTCTCGCTAATATTCGCTCTTTCTTCTATTCATAATATATTCACGATTAAAATTATCAAAAGGGAATTCAGGTCCCGCCGAGACTTGAACTCGGATGGATTCAGGGTCCAGAGTGCTAACCATTACACCTTGGAACCTCGCTCATCGCAGTGTTAAGAGATGCTTTAGTAAATTCGTTGTAATTTTTTTTTATTTCTTCTTTTTATGCATTTCACATTAACAAAGTGTATACGAAATTTCTATTTTTGTTTATTTGCAAATTTCATGCTAATTTTTACATATGCCGTTGATCTCGCAATGACCGTGGTTGAGGCAAATAAAATTTTAGTCTTTCTGCATATTGGAATGCAAATGAACTAGAAGGAGTAAATTTAGTGGTTGATTCTAAATTCTTACTAGATTATATTCTCGCTAATATTCGCTCTTTCTTCTATTCATAATATATTCACGATTAAAGTTATCAAAAGGGAATTCAGGTCCCACCGAGATTTGAACTCGGATGGCTGGATTCAGAGTCCAGAGTGCTAACCATTACACCATGGAAAATCGTTGAATGCAGTTTTAAGAGATGCTTTAATATATTCGTTGTAATTTATTTTTTTTCTAGATTTATGCATTTCATATCAACGAAGTGTACATTAAATTTCTATTTTTGTTTATTTGCAAATTTCATGCTGATTTTTACATATGCCGTTGATCTCGCTATTACCATGGTTGAGGCAAATAAAATTTTAGTCTTTCTGCATATTGGAATGCAAATGAACATGAAGGAGTAAATTTAGTGGTTGATTCTAAATTCTTACAAGTTTATATTCTCGCTAAAATAACTCTTTCTGCTATTCATAATTTATTCACGTTTAAAGTTATCAAAAGGGAACACAGGTCCCACCGAGATTTGAACTCGGATCGCTGGATTCAGAGTCCAGAGTGCTAACCATTACACCATGGAACCTAGCTGATTGCAGTGTTAAGACATGCTTTAGTGAATTCGTTGTAATTTATTTTTATTTCTCCTTTTATGCATTTCACATCAACAAAGTGTATTTGAAATTTCTATTTTTGTTTATTTGCAAATTTCATGCTGATTTTAACATATGTCGTTGATCTCGCAATAACCGTGGTTGAGGTAAATAAAATTTTAGTCTTTCTGAATATTGGAATGCGAATGAATTTGAAGGAGTAAATTTAGTGGTTGATTCTAAATTCTTACTAGTTTATATTCTCGCTATTATTCGCTCTTTCTTCTATTCATAATATATTCACGATTAAAATTATCAAAAGGGAATTCAGGTCCCGCCGAGATTTGAACTCGGATCGCTGGATTCAGAGTCCAGAGTGCTAACCATTACACCTTGGAACCTCGCTGATCGCAGTGTTAAGAGATGCTTTAGTAAATTCGTTGAAATTTTTTTTTTATTTCTTCTTTTTATGCATTTCACATGAACAAAGTGTATACGAAATTTCTATTTTTGTTTATTTGCAAATTTATTACTGATTTTTTCATATGCCGTTGATCTCGCTATGACCGTGGTTGAGGTAAATAAAATTTTAGTCTTTCTGAATATTGGAATGCGAATGAATTTGAAGGAGTAAATTTAGTGGTTGATTCTAAATTCTTACTAGTTTATATTCTCGCTAAAATCACTCTTTCTGCTATTCATAATATATTCACGATTAAAGTTATCAAAAGGGAATTCAGGTCCCACCGAGATTTGAACTCGGATCGCTGGATTCAGAGTCCAGAGTGCTAACCATTACACCATGGAAACTCGTTGAGTGCAGTTTTAAGAGATGCTTTAATATATTCGTTGTAATTTATTTTTATTTCTAGATTTATGCATTTCATATCAACAAAGTGTACATTAAATTTCTACTTTTATTTATTTGCAAATTTCATGCTGATTTTTACATATGCCGTTGATCTCGCTATTACCGTGGTTGAGGCAAATAAAATTGTAGTCTTTCTGCATATTGGAATGCAAATGAACATGAAGGAGTAAATTTAGTGGTTGATTTTAAATTCTTACAAGTTTATATTCTCGCTAAAATAACTCTTTCTGCTATTCATAATTTATTCACAATTAAAGTTATCAAAAGGGAACACAGGTCCCACCGAGATTTGAACTCGGATCGCTGGATTCAGAGTCCAGAGTGCTAACCATTACACCATGGAACCTAGCTAATTGCAGTGTTGAGACATGCTTTAGTAAATTCGTTGTAATTTATTTTTATTTCTCCTTTTATGCATTTCACATCAACAAAGAGTATTTGAAATTTCTATTTTTGTTTATTTGCAAATTTCATGCTGATTTTTACATATGCCGTTGATCTCGCAATGACCTTGGTTGAGGTAAATAAAATTTTAGTCTTTCTGAATATTGGAATGCGAATGAATTTGAAGGAGTAAATTTAGTGGTTGATTCTAAATTCGTACTAGTTTATATTCTCGCTATTATTCGCTCTTTCTTCTATTCATAATATATTCACGATTAAAATTATCAAAAGGGAATTCAGGTCCCGCCGAGATTTGAACTCGGATTGCTGGATTCACAGTCCAGAGTGATAACCATTACACCTTGGAACCTCGCTGATCGCAGTGTTAAGAGATGCTTTAGTAAATTCGTTGTAATTTTTTTTTTATTTCTTCTTTTTATGCATTTCACATGAACAAAGTGTATACGAAATTTCTATTTTTGTTTATTTGCAAATTTATTACTGATTTTTACATATGCCGTTGATCTCCGTATGACCGTGGTTGAGGTAAATAAAATTTTAGTCTTTCTGAATATTGGAATGCGAATGAATTCGAAGGAGTAAATTTAGTGGTCGATTCTAAATTCTTACTAGTTTATATTCTCGCTAATATTCGCTCTTTTTTCTATTCATAATATATTCACGATTAATGTTATCAAAAGGGAATTCAGGTCCCACCGAGATTTGAACTCGGATCGCTGGATTCAGAGTCCAGAGTGCTAACCATTACACCATAGAAACTCATTGAGTGCAGTTTTAAGAGATGCTTTAATATATTCGTTGTAATTTATTTTTATTTCTAGATTTATGCATTTCATATCAACAAAGTGTACATTAAATTTCTACTTATGTTTATTTGCAAATTTCATGCTGATTTTTACATATGCCGTTGATCTCGCTATTACCGTGGTTGAGGCAAATAAAATTTTAGTCTTTCTGCTTATTGGAATGCAAATGAACATGAAGGAGTAAATTTAGTGGTTGATTCTAAATTCTTACAAGTTTATATTCTCGCTAAAATAACTCTTTCTGCTATTCATAATTTATTCACAATTAAAGTTATCAAAAGGGAACACAGGTCCCACCGAGATTTGAACTTGGATCGCTGGATTCAGAGTCCAGAGTGCTAACCATTACACCATGGAATCTCGCTGATCGCAGTGTTAAGACATGCTTTAGTGAATTCGTTGTAATTTATTTTTATTTCTCCTTTTATGCATTTCACATCAACAAAGTGTATACGAAATTTCTATTTTTGTTTATTTGCAAATTTCATGCTGATTTTTACATATGCCGTTGATCACGCAATGACCGTGGTTGAGGCAAATAAAATTTTAGTCTTTCTGAATATTGGAATGCGAATAAACTTTAAGGAGTAAATTTAGTGATTGATTCTAAATTCTTACTAGTTTATATTCTCGCTAATATTCGCTCTTTCTTCTATTCATAATATATTCACGATTAAAATTATCAAATGGGAATTCAGGTACCACCGAGATTTGAATTCGGATTGCTGGATTCAGAGTACAGAGTGCTAACCATTACACCATGGAACCTCGTTGATTGCAAATTTAAGAGATGCTTTAATAAATTCGTTATAATTTATTTTTATTTCTCCATTTATGCATTTCATATCAACAAAGTGTACATTAAATTTCTATTTTTGTTTATTTGCAAATTTATTGCTGATTTTTACATATGCCGTTGATCTCGCTATGACCGTGGTTGAGGTAAATAAAATTTTAGTCTTTCTGAATATTGGAATGCGAATGAACTTGAAGGAGTAAATTTAGTGGTTGATTCTAAATTCTTACTAGTTTATATTCTCGCTAATATTCGCTCTTTCTTCTATTCATAATATATTCACGATTAAAGTTATCAAAAGGGAATTCTGGTCCCACCGAGATTTGAACTCGGATCGCTGGATTCAGAGTCCAGAGTGCTAACCATTACACCATGGAACGTCGCTGATCGCAGTGTTAAGAGATGCTTTATTGAATTCGTTGTAATTTATTTTTATTTCTCCTTTTTATGCATTTCACATCAACAAAGTGTATACGAAATTTCTATTTTTGTTTATGTGCAAATTTATTGCTGATTTTTACATATGCCGTTGATTTCGCTATGACCGTGGTTGAGGTAATTAAAATTTTAGTCTTTCTGAATATTGGAATGCGAATGAACTTGAAGGAGTAAATTTAGTGGTTGATTCTAAATACTTACTAGTTTATATTCTCGCTAATATTCGCTCTTTCTCCTATTCTTAATTTATTCACGATTAAAATTATCAAAAGGGAATGCAGGTCCCACCGAGATTTGAACTCGGATAGCTGGATTCAAGATCCAGAGTGCTAACCATTACACCATGGAACGTCGCTGGTCGGAGTTTTAAGAGATGCTTTAGTAAATTCGTTGTAATTTATTTTTATTTCTCCTTTTTATGCATTTCTTCTCAACAAAGTTTATACGAAATTTCCATTTTTGTTTATTTGCAAATTTCATGCTGATTTTTACGTATGCCGTTGATCTCGCTATGACGGTGGTTGAGGCAAATAAAATTTTATTCTTTCTGTATATTGGAATGCAAATGAACTTGAAGGAGTAAATTTAGTGGTTGATTCTAAATTCGTATTAGTTTATATTCTCGCTAATATTCGCTCTCTGTTCTATTCATAATATTTTCACGATTAAAATTATCAAAAGGGAATTCAGGTCCCACCGAGATTTGAAATCGGATCGCTGGATTCAGAGTCCAGAGTGCTAACCATTACACCATGGAACGTCGCTGATCGCAGTGTTAAGAGATGCTTTATTGAATTCGTTGTAATTTATTTTTATTTCTCCTTTTTATGTATTTCACATCAACAAAGTGTATACGAAATTTCTTTTTTTGTTTATGTGCAAATTTAATGCTGATTTTTACATATGCCGTTGATTTCGCTATGACCGTGGTTGAGGTAAATAAAATTTTAGTCTTTCTGAATTCTGGAATGCGAATGAACTTGAAGGTGTAAATTTAGTGGTTGATTCTAAATACTTACTAGTTTATATTCTCGCTAATATTCGCTCTTTCTCCTATTCTTAATTTATTCACGATTAAAATTATCAAAAGGGAATGCAGGTCCCACCGAGATTTGAACTCGGATAGCTGGATTCAGAGTCCAGAGTGCTAACCATTACACCATGGAACGTCGCTGGTCGGAGTTTTAAGAGATGCTTTAGTAAATTCGTTGTAATTTATTTTTATTTCTCCTTTTTATGCATTTCTTCTCAACAAAGTTTATACGAAATTTCCATTTTTGTTTATTTGCAAATTTCATGCTGATTTTTACGTATGCCGTTGATCTCGCTATGACGGTGGTTGAGGCAAATAAAATTTTATTCTTTCTGTATATTGGAATGCAAATGAGCTTGAAGGAGTTAATTTTGTGGTTGATTCTAAATTCGTATTAGTTTATATTCTCGCTAATATTCGCTCTCTGTTCTATTCATAATATTTTCACGATTAAAATTATCAAAAGGGAAATCAGGTCCCACCGAGATTTGAACTCGGATCGCTGGATTCAGAGTCCAGAGTGCTAACCATTACACCATGGAACGTCGCTGATCGCAGTGTTAAGAGATGCTTTATTGAATTCGTTGTAATTTATTTTTATTTCTCCTTTTTATGCATTTCACATCTACAAAGTGTATACGAAATTTCTATTTTTGTTTATGTGCAAATTTAATGCTGATTTTTACATATGCCATTGATTTCGCTATGACCGTGGTTGAGGTAAATAAAATTTTAGTCTTTCTGAATTCTGGAATGCGAATGAACTTGAAGGAGTAAATTTAGTGGTTGATTCTAAATACTTACTAGTTTATATTCTCGCTAATATTCGCTCTTTCTCCTATTCTTAATTTATTCACGATTAAAATTATCAAAAGGGAATGCAGGTCCCACCGAGATTTGAACTCGGATAGCTGGATTCAGAGTCCAGAGTGCTAACCATTACACCATGGAACGTCGCTGGTCGGAGTTTTAAGAGATGCTTTAGTAAATTCGTTGTAATTTATTTTTATTTCTCCTTTTTATGCATTTCTTCTCAACAAATTTATACGAAATTTCCATTTTTGTTTATTTGCAAATTTCATGCTGATTTTTACGTATGCCGTTGATCTCGCTATGACGGTGGTTGAGGCAAATAAAATTTTAGTCTTTCTGTATATTGGAATGCAAATGAACTTGAAGGAGTTAATTTTGTGATTGATTCTAAATTCGTATTAGTTTATATTCTCGCTAATATTCGCTCTCTCTTCTATTCATAATATTTTCACGATTAAAATTATCAAAAGGGAATTCAGGTCCCACCGAGATTTGAACTCGGATCGCTGGATTCAGAGTCCAGAGTGCTAACCATTACACCATGGAACGTCGCTGATCGCAATGTTAAGAGATGCTTTATTGAATTCGTTGTAATTTATTTTTATTTCTCCTTTTTATGCATTTCACATCAACAAAGTGTATACGAAATTTCTATTTTTGTTTATGTGCAAATTTAATGCTGATTTTTACATATGCCGTTGATCTCGCTATGACCGTGGTTGAGGCAAATAAAATTTTAGTCTTTCTGTATATTGGAATGTAAATGAACTTGAAGGAGTAAATTTAGTGGTTGATTCTAAATTCGATTTAGTTTATATTCTCGCTACTATTCGATCTTTCTCCTATTCATAATTTATTCACGATTAAAATTTTCAAAAGGTAATGCATGTCCCACCGAGATTTGAACTCGGATCGCTGTATTCAGAGTCCAGATTGCTAACCATTACACCATTGATCATCGCTGATCGTAGTTTTAAGAGATGCTTTAGTAAATTCGTTGTAATTTATTTTTATTTCTCCATTTATGCATTTCATATCAACAAAGTGTACATTAAATTTCTATTTTTGTTTATTTTCAAATTTCATTCTGATTTTTACATATGCCGTTGATCTCGCTATGACCGTGGTTGAGGTAAATAAAATTTTAGTCTTTCTGAATATTGGAATGCGAATGAACTTGAAGGAGTAAATTTAGTGGTTGATTCTAAATTCTTACTAGTTTATATTCTCGCTAATATTCGCTCTTTCTTCTATTCATAATATATTCACGACTAAAATTACCAAAAGGGAATTCAGGTCCCACCGAGATTTGAACTCGGATCGCTGGATTCAGAGTCCAGAGGGCTAACCATTACACCATGGTACCTCGCTGATTGCAGTTTTAAGAGATGCTTTAGTAAATTCGTTGTAATTTATTTTTATTTCTCCATATATGCATTTCCCATCAACAAAGTGTATACGAAATTTCTATTTTTGTTTATTTGCAATTTTCATGCTGATTTTTACATATGCCGTTGATCTCGCTATGACAGTGGTTGAGGCAAATAAAATTTTAGTCCTTTTGCATATTGGAATGCAAATGAACTTGAAGGAGTAAATTTAGTGGTTGATTCTAAATTCTTACTAGTTTATATTCTCGCTAAAATCACTCTTTCTTCTATTCATAATTTATTCACGATTAAAGTTATCAAAAGGGAACACAGGTCCCACCGAGATTTGAACACGGATCGCTGGATTCAGAGTCCAGAGTGCTAACCATTACACAATGGAACCTCGCTGATTGTAGTTTTAAGAGATGCTTTAGTAAATTCGTTGTAATTTATTTTTATTTCTCCTTTTTATGCATTTCTTCTCAACAAAGTTTATACGAAATTTCTATTTTTGTTTATTTGCAAATTTCATGCTGATTTTTACGTATGCCGTTGATCTCGCTATGACGGTGGTTGAGGCAAATAAAATTTTAGTCTTTCTGTATATTGGAATGCAAATGAACTTGAAGGAGTAAATTTAGTGGTTGATTCTAAATTCGTATTAGTTTATATTCTCGCTACTATTCGATCTTTCTCCTATTCATAATTTATTCACGATTAAAATTATCAAAAGGGAATGCATGTCCCACCGAGATTTGAACTCGGATCGCTGGATTCAGGGTCCAGAGTGCTAACCATTACACCATGGAACCTCTTTGATTGCAGTTTTAAGAGATGCTTTAGTAAATTTGTTGTAATTTATTTTTATTTCTCCTTTTTATGCATTTCACATCAACAAAGTTTATACGAAATTTCTATTTTTGTTTATTTGCAAATTTCATGGTGATTTTTACGTTTGCCGTTGGTCTCACTATGACCGTGGTTGAGGCAAATAAAATTTTAGTCTTTCTGTATATTGGAATGTAAATGAACTTGAAGGAGTAAATTTAGTGGTTGATTCTAAATTCGTATTAGTTTATATTGTCGCTACTATTCGATCTTTCTCCTATTCATAATTTATTCACGATTAAAATTATCAAAAGGGAATGCATGTCCCACCGAGATTTGAACTCGGATCGCTGTATTCAGAGTCCAGATTGCTAACCATTACACCATTGAACATCGCTGATCGTAGTTTTAAGAGATGCTTTAGTAAATTCGTTGTAATTTATTTTTATTTCTCCATTTATGCATTTCATATCAACAAAGTGTACATTAAATTTCTATTTTTGTTTATTTTCAAATTTCATTCTGATTTTTACATATGCCGTTGATCTGGCTATGACCGTGGTTGAGGCAAATAAAATTTTAGTCTTTCTGCATATTGGAATGCAAATGAACTTGAATGAGTAAATTTAGTGGTAATTCTAAATTCTTACTACTTTATATTCTCGCTAATATTCGCTCTTTCTTCTATTCATAATTTATTCACGATTAAAATTATCAGTAGGTGGAAGTGATGCTTTAGTAAATTCTTTGTAATTTATTTTCATTTCTCCAGTTTTAGCATTTGATAACAACAGTGTGTATCTGAAGGTTTCCATTTTTATTTATTTGCTAATTTCATACTGATTTTTTTAATTGCGTTATTTATTAAAGTTGATTAATCTTATATTTGGTAAGATGGTGAATATTATACAGAAGCCATTGTAAGGAGCGAGAAAAAATCAAATAGAGTGTACGTAATGTATTTTATCTCTAAAAGGCGAATATTTTTTTTTACCACGTAGAGCTTTATTTATTCAAATTGATGTCTGATTAACTTCCCTATAAAACTTTATTTTATGTTAATTATTATGAAAAGAATTATCAAGTTTTGATAAGTAATGTCTTATTCAATAATATTACCACATGGTTTTGGTTCTGATGCACTAGCACGGACTGATATCATTAGTTCTATTATTTCTCCATACATTTGCTGATAAATCTGTTCTCCCGCATATATGTACACACACATACACACACGCATATATATATATATATATATATATATATAGATATAGATATGTATATATATATATATATATATATATATATATATATATATATATATATATATATATATATATATATATATATATATATATGTTGGTATACTGTGTTTTCTCAAATAAAGGTGTGTATTATTTGTATCGTGTTTGCAACTTCAAATGAAATTTATGGTTTAGTAAGATGATGTTAAAGGTAATTTTTTTCCTTTTGTAACTTGTGGAGAAATTTGATAAAAAAATATAATAAATTTGTTAATTCTAATTCTATTTATTCATTAGGAAAACTAAACAAAATTTTAAAATAATTAATTTTGTGAATATTAAAAAAATTGTAAACATTTTATAATAAACTCCAAATGTAACACACGTCTTTAGGAGGTTCAATGTCTCAATTTCTTTCTTTGCTATTTGGCTCTATTGCTCAATGAGATCCAATAAGCAACCAAGATTCTACACATTTTGTTGGATTGATGAGACCTAGAGAAGGCCCAAGAATTTTGATTAACATCACTGCTGATGTTGTTTTAGTCGACAATGAAGTTCTTAAACCCCTTTCACATTCCCTTGAAGATACCGGAATCATATCAAGATTGTGTATAAATTGAAATAATCCTTCTGGAATTATTTTTTCCTCCATGTATTTTCGGAAACTCCGTATCATCTCCCTTTCATTCAAACGAAGTCTTCTTGATAAATTCCTTATTTCTGTCTCCCCAAATGTCAAATGATTTTGAATTTCTTCTGGCCACTGTGTTGGATTTAGCACTACGGTCCATTTAGGTAAATCACCTTCTTATCATATTGTAATCTCTTTTCTATAGATATTTTCAGATTTCATAAAATGAAATAGGACAAATCGATGGGCTCTTCTTTCTATCTTTCTTGTATGTGGGAACCTCCTGAAATATGAGATACGAGTACTACTCTCTCGCTCACTGCATTCTGCCGACTTTTCCCGGTTCCCCGTTACCATGCACGTCCCTTTGCAAGGATTCCTAAGAGCCGAAGGCCAACCATATTGCCCTCTAGAAGACCACTATAACATCTATGCTTATCTATGTCATACGCCGTTGCACCGTTGTCTTTTTTTTTTCGCGGGAAATCTTTATCTTTTCATGAAACAGAGAATGAAACACAGAAAAATAAATATTAATTTGCGAGAATACGTTAGAGGGGAACTAAAAACTCTCAATTAAAAAAATACTTTTTGTTATATATTAACAATGGATTCGTAAGTTTCTTAAAATTTCGGTTAAGTTAAGCCAAAATAATACTTGAAAAATGGTGGGGATACGCCGTATCCCCGCCTACCACCAGAAAATAAACACTGTATATATTTGAGTGTACACACACTGTAAGGTATACACAAGATTCGATTCACAAGAATCGAACTTTTGAGTGAATGAATTAAAGAAGCTGCTTGAGATATGCTAATTTCGGCATACGCGCTTAGTATAAATACCATGCAGCGTCATTAAAAAAAAAAATTGTTGTTAAGGTTGATAGATAAGCGAGAGGGAGCTACGAGGGTATGCAGCTCGAGTGCTATCCTGCGCTAGTGCTTAGGAGGCCTAAAGTTTACGTGGCAGAATTGCTGGTTGACTTATTGTTCATGAGTATTGAAAAATATATTGTTCTTGAAAGCTGTATTTATATATCTGTACAAGTAGTACGTATGGATCTTGTTGTTAAAAGGAAAGCCTACATGTGCAAGAATATTCAATAAACATTGTTTCATGTATAAACTGTGTTTGTATCAAATTCAAATAGAGTGCCCCCTTAGTAGTATTTACTCTATACTGGCGCCCGAAAGTTTATATATACCCTGGTTGTTATCGTTACATTTATAACGAACAACATAATTGAAGTTAAACTGTGTACTGTGTACTTATATTGATAAAATTGTTGCAAGTACTTATATACTATTTGAAAATGAGTGTTGTAGAACAAAACCGTGCTGGAAATTTTCCTCGGGTAATTATGGTTCAGCAAATTGCGCCATTCGAAGCCACCTTCAATGGCGGCCCCTCAAGCCAATTCCTAAAGAAAATTGAGCATTACTTTCAGCAACAATGCACCCCAGAGGGGAATAAACTTAAAATTGCTCTAGCCGCTTTAAGAGGTAGTGCATATCAGTGGTACACGTGTATGCAAAGCAGTAATCTGATTTTTGACTATTTGTCATTCAAGCAACAGTTTCTTAGCGTTTTTCCAAAGACCTTTAATCAAAGTCAAATTGAATCGGAAATTTATTCGCTAAGGCAACGTGAAGGTCAGTCTGCGTTAGATTTTGCTATGGAAAAGATTTCCAAGTGTGAGGAATATCTAGAAGGGGTGACGGAAGAGGTAATCTTAAAAATATTTATCCAACGTTTGAAGCCAAGTGTTCAAGATATTTTAGACAATAAAAATATTACAAGCAAGGTTACCCTCCTTCAAGCTTTAGCTAAACATGACAATAGGCATTTCTTCGCTACCCCTTATCCTCACCCAGGTACGAGAAGTTTTATACACCCCCACCAAAATTTTTCGCGAGTTTCAAACCAGCAACGAAAACAGTATCGCAGGCGAAATACACTGCTGGCCACTTTAAATGCAACACCCTGAAGGAAACATGCAAATAACATGAAATTTACAACATGCATTAGCGGAGGTGAGATATGCAAATGATTAGAATTTCAGCGCAGACGCACACCACGCGCGCCTGTGGCGCCACTTCAAAGCGCTATTTAAGGCTTGGAGATTTCGACGATTTCAAGTTCGGCAATTGTGTTTTTCTTGTAGTTTTTTCAAAAAAACGATCAATTATGCCTCGTCGAAAACAGCGATCATCTTTTGATCAAGTATCCGAGTTCGACAGAGGAAGGATAGTGGCCTAACGAGATTGTGGATTATCTTTCAGGGAAATCGGTAGTCGTGTTGGACGAAACCAAACAACTGTAATGCGGATATGTGATCGTTGGATGCAGGAGGGTACGACGGACCGACGTGTTCGATCGCATCCACCTCAGCGCACCACTTAAAGTGATGGCAGGCAAATTGTGCGCATGGCAGTGACGGATCGCTCAGTCACATCACGAACCATAGCACAGCACATGCAGTCTGTAACGCATCATCCAGTGTCTGCGCGTACCATTTGACGCCGTTTACAGCAGAGTGGTCTGTCCGCAAGACGTCCATTGCTTTGTCTACCCTTGACGCAGAACCACAGACGTCTCCGCCGCCAATGATGCGATGACAGAAGGATGTGGACGGCAGAATGGAATGAAATTGTCTTTACTGACGAGTCACGCTTCTGTCTGCAACACCACGATGATCGCATTCGAGTCTGGAGACACCGTGAAGAGAGGATGCTGAACAGCTGCGTTATGCACCGCCACACTGGTCCTGCACCTGGTATTATGGTATGGGGAGGTATTGGATATCACTCTCGCACACCTCTAGTACGCATTACCGGTACTTTAAACAGCCAGCGCTACATCTCCGAGGTGTTGGAGCCAGTTGTCCTTCCTTACCTTCAGGGCTTGCCCACAGCCATATTTCAACAGGATAATTCGCGACCACACGTGGCACGCATTGTCCAACGGTTCTTCGTCAATCGCCAGATTGAATTGCTTCCCTGGCCGCCCTGCTCTCCGGATCTTTCGCCGATAGAAAACATGCGGTCCATGGTTGCTCTACGATTGACCCAGATTCCATCCCCAGCTGCCACAGCAGATCAACTTTGGCAACGTGTGGAAGCTGCTTGGTCTCCTGTACCCCAAGAACTCATCCAAAGTCTCTTTGAATCAATGCCGATGCGTGTGGCAGCGGTGATCTCCAACAATGGCGGCTACTCTGGCTACTGATTTTGGCAGGAACCACACTTCACAGAAGTCTATAAATTTAATCATTTGATACTTGGTCAACATGTTAGCTACAAAATAAATTTTGTTGTGATATCTCTTGTCTTTCTTGGTGTTGCAATTTAGGTGGCCAGCAGTGTAATAGAAGCGCACGGCGTTACAATGAAATTAGTGCACTGAAAGTAAATAATATGCAAGCACCTTACTTGCACTGGCAAGTTGTTTCACATGATATGGTTCAACCTGTTGAAACAGTGTTGTTAACCTTTATAGTCGTGATCCGACAAATCATTATTATGTAGAAGGAATTATAATTGTAGAGTCAACTCTTATTTCATGAGGTTTATTAACATATTAAAATCTTGGTTAAATACGTTATTTACAACGTTTCGTTCCGACGAACGTTAAAAATACTCGTGAGAGCTGGGCTCATTATTTCAAAGTCCGACGAGCTCCCCGTCTCCCGTAAGCGTGTTGACCCTTCAACAGTCCGGATCTCTTCTCCTCTCTTCGTTCCCCGCGTCCTGTCTTTATCCATTCTTCTCAGCGCCTTCTCCAACCATCCATCACGAATTTCCTTTCCTGCCGACTTTTCTAAAGTAGAAACGTGCCGCTAATGGTTTCACAAATCTTTCTAAATGACTTGCGTCCTTTTCAACTATTGCCGCACTTCCCCAAAGGTGTATATCGTTCGACACCTGTTTATGTTTCATTTGGGCACATTGAAGACGCTATTACTCACGTCCATCAATTCCACTTAGGGATGGGAGACGAGAGTCTGACATACGCCCCTTCCTTTAGAAGTGAAAAATGTCCTTTGAGACGTTTTCACGTTTGAACAACAGCCCCTGTTGATCAGAGGATAATGAAGCACACCCATGGGGTAATAACTGTGCTTTTTAACTTGTGACGGGGGCGCTTTGTAGCTACAACAATAACACATTTTTACAAGTAAATGATTCCATGTTTTCATCTGCATATGAGATAGCCACAACATTTACAGGTAATAAAAATTACTTTTCACACTTAGCCTTGACACAAAATTAATATTATAATTCTTGCTCATTTCTTTTCTTTAAATCAAACACCAACAAATTATTTGACTTCAAATCACTTATCTTTAAAGCAAGAATTTAAGATAATTACACTTTTGATTCCTTTTTTTTTTTTTTTTAAACTCTTTAGGAATTTCATGGCTTAATCTTAACCAGTTAAACTTACATATTTTAATGAAACTTCCCCAAATCTCTAGGGAATACTTAACATTAATTTAGTTCTTCACTTAAAAAAAAACATAAACCAAGTGTTCATACAACAAACAACAACAAAAAATAAATATCATACACTTAAATTCATCATACCATTATATTTACAAATTTAATCCGTTTTTCTTAGGATTCAACATTAGTTATCAATGCAATTACCAAAATACACCTTTAATTAAATTTTCAATGAATTCTTCGAGAGCAACTTCAATTTTAGAACATTTATACATTACACAATTACATGAGTTTCCCGGGATTCTTTGGGAATTACTTAAATTTGTGATTCTCTCTGCGATTTTACGGGACCCTAAATAAATACGAATGGGTTTTTGGCTTTATTATTTCACTATCTCTCATTGACTGAATTGAATGATGGTTGTTCAATTTTGATTTTGTGAATTTGTGATCTAGTGTCGGTACAAAATCACCCTTTTCTCCCATAGTTTGCGTCTGTTTCCTACCCGTATCGTTAGGGCTTCCCTGGGCATTTACTTCTTCGTTTCGTGTTTCCCTTTGATTATTTCCATTCTCATTATTAGTTTCCTCTAACCCTTTATTCCTTAACATACCAATTTGATCTTACCTCTCTTTTTCCGTTGAAACTCTAATTTCTCGTACCTCATCCAAATTCTCATTGAGACTTAATTCCCCATCCAAAATTTTATCCATTTCTCTCACCTCATCTAAATTCTCACTGAGACTTAATTCCCCATCCAAAATTTTATCAATTTCTCGCACCTTATCTAAATTCTCATTGAGACTTAATTCCCCATCCAAAATTTTATCAATTTCTCGCACCTCATCTAAATTCTCATTGGGACTTAATTCATTACCTCCTCCCTCATAGTACATCTCCTCACCTGTGTCTCTTGTGCCTTCAAATCTATTCGGGGGACTAGCCATCTCCTCCTCTGTATCCCTTACAATTTCGAACATATTAGGAGGAATAATCAACTCCTCATCTAATAGCTGATCTATACTGTTACTCAAATGTCTTTGATAACATGCTACCCCTTCCAGGACCTCCTTTCCTTGAGAAATTACATCCCTCACTTCCCTTTCCTGTTGGGTTTCAATTTTATTCTCAGGTTGAATAATTTCGCCTCTGTTAAATTCTATCTGAAATGTATTTCCCCTCTGATCCCCTCTATTTCTGAGATTTTGAACTCTTTTGGGGCACTGATATTTCAAATGGTCTTTACTATTACAGACAAAACATTTTTTATCCTCCCTTTTCCGATCAATTTTGGCACATACCTTATCTGTGTTAACTAGCGGTTCAAGAATAACCCTTTTTTCCTCTTTCAAAACTCCTTCGAAATTATTATTAACCCTTCCAATACTTTCTCTGACCCTTAAACTTGAAAGTCTTTTAGCTGCCCTCATCCTCAATTCTTCAACTTCCAATTCTTTCAATTTTAACATCATCTCCTGTTTTGCTATTTCTCTTTGCTCTCGTTCTAATCTCTCATTAATTATGGCAAATAACCGTTCCTTAGCGGACTCTTCCTCATATTTCTCACTTCCTAATATCATTTCCTTAAGATCAGTATATGTCCTGTTCTCCGAAGACGGACAAATCCCTGTTAACTCTGTAGCTAACAAAATTAAATCGGCTTTCCGCCCCTTCCCTATGAATGCCATTTTTAGCTTATACCACTTAATCACAAATGCAGCAAACAAGTACAAATTCACTTTTACAACTATAACAAAATTTAACCAACTATACTTATCTTGAACTATTTACTTCCACAATTATGATAATTCTAAGAGCATTTAACTACTACAATTATAAATCACTTCCACTAATAACTAGTACGAACACTTGTACACATTTCCCGTTATACAAAACAACACTTTTTCACTTTTAAATTATTATTCCATTTACCAAAATTCAATAACTCAACAAATTACTTCCATCATTATACACATGAATCAACACTTCAAAATTTATCAAAAATAATTAGATTCCTTCAACTAATTACTACCGCTATCTCATACACAGGGAGAAAAGATAGAATCACTTACCCCTTTTTCACCTCGATGAAAAACTGTCACTCTAATCTTTCTCCGTTGCCGCACTTTGATCACAGTTCAAGAGAGTTCAGTATATAACCACGTCGTTGATGCACACTTTACTCCGACCTTGAATTTCTCCTGTTTCTTGACCAGTTGCCGAGTAAATATCTGTCGCTGAAGCCGTGCCCAGTAGACTCGTTCGGAATACAACTTCTCTTGAAACTGCGTCTCCTTGAAGATCTATCACCACTCTCGTACTCTAGATCATCTGATACCTTCCGTATCGCTGGGGTCCTCCCACGTTCTTTAATTCGACTACGCCAATGTTAACCTTTATAGTCGTGATCCGACAAATCATTGTCATGTAGAAGGAATTATAATTGTAGAGTCAACTCTTATTTCATGAGGTTTATTAACATATTAAAATCTTGGTTAAATACGTTATTTACAACGTTTCGTTCCGACGAACGTTAAAAATACTCGTGAGAGCTGGGCTCATTATTTCAAAGTCCGACGAGCTCCCCGTCTCCCGTAAGCGTGTTGACCCTTCAACAGTCCGAATCTCTTCTCCTCTCTTCGTTCCCCGCGTTCTGTCTTTATCCATTCTTCTCAGCGCCTTCTCCAACCATCCATCACGAATTTCCTTTCCTGCCGACTTTTCTAAAGTAGAAACGTGCCGCTAATGGTTTCACAAATCTTTCTAAATGACTTGCGTCCTTTTCAACTATTGCCGCACTTCCCCAAAGGTGTATATCGTTCGACACCTGTTTATGTTTCATTTGGGCACATTGAAGACGCTATTACTCACGTCCATCAATTCCACTTAGGGATGGGAGACGAGAGTCTGACAAGTGTGATCAAATGTATTAACTTGTCCGAGCAGTAATCATTATTTTGAGAATAGTGAAAGTCAGGGTATTTTTGTGGCTTATAAAGAAATTGAGTCTAGCTGGAATAATGTGGTAATTCCAGTACAAATTTCTGAAAATAGTGCAGATACTAATGCTAGTGGTTTAGAAAATAAATCATCTGATACTTCTATTAATGCTATACCTGATATTTTAGACGATATTCACACATCTGTTAATGAAGAAAATTTAGTAGATGACGAAGTATGTGTTACGGAAGTTAGTGAATACTTATTAGTTGACGACAAAAAAATTCTTTAAACGATATTAGGAATCGCTAGGTAATGATGTTATCGTTTCAAGTTTCCAGCCAAATGAGGATGCTGTAGGCCAGGTTGATAATATGGTCTTAAATAAAGTACATGAAAACCAGACTGAGAATCAGGATGAAAAGTTGACACAGAGTTATACTGTAAGTAGTTTAGCTGATGCTTCGGAAGTTATAGACGTAGTTTGCATTAAAACGCACGAGTACAAAAAGCTTAATCTTCCTAAAACTGAAGCAGTATTAAAGAATTTAAATGATAACGATTCTGATGTCGCAAGTTTCAAAGAGACTTTTTCTTCAAAAGAGGATAAAACTAAAGTTAAGGGGGATAAAAAACGTGAAAAAGTGCCTTCAGGTTCCAGCATTAAAACTGCTAATACTGAAGTAATTAAGGCGGTAAACAAGAAGTCGTATAAGCACAAATACGAAAAGCAGAGTCGGGTTGTTGAAAAACATGAAACAAGCGGCGAACTAAATTGTAAACGCATCATAAATGGCGAGATAAAGCCAGTAACTGAACACATAGGTGTGGCGTATAAGTTTGAAAAAATAGAATCTGCACTAAAATCTAATACCGATACAAGCAAAAGTACGAAGAAAACACTACAAAACCTCCATCAAAGGATGAACGTGGCACACATAAGGTACACAAGGTTATCAAAAGGAGGAATTGCAGTTTTAAAGCTCCTTTGCATAAGTACAGGAAACGCAAGATATCAGCCGCCCAGCAAGGTTAGGCTCCTCCCAAGAGACCTCCTGTCCATCGTCAAGCCGGACCAGCGCCTCAGGACCAACGCCCTGCTGCACGAAGGATGCCCACACGGTCAACGAATCCCTTTACTGGGACTGCGACCATCAAGAGAGGTTCCACGGAATGGACATACTGGTGCAGGGAAGTTGCTGCTTTCATGAACAAGTCTTGTATCAATTCTCTTATTCTAACTCCCACCCTTTAATAAAACCGAACCAAATTGGTTTGAAGTTCCCCATTGTATATACTGTGTAAAGATTTTGAGGGGAAGGGGTGAGCCACTGAAAAAAAAAACGGCATACTGTTGTTTTATAAATTTTTGAAGGGGACATGTAGTGACTAGGAAAAAAATACATACTGCATAATATAATAATTAACTAACTAACATACTAACTTCACAAAACATAACACATGTGCATTATGAATTGGGGAAGAGCAGCTACAAACAGTCAAGAAATGTCATGCTGTGCAATTGTGTTGACACTTTTAACTAAAATAAGTTTTTTAGGGCGCAGTTGGACAGCCCAGTATCCGCAACTCTGCAAATCCACTGTGTGATGGTGTCACCTGGACCCTTCGGGGTTAGTTTTGTAAAATGAGAGTGGCGTTATTCCCCCACACAACGTGTGGAAGGTTTTTTTTGGCTTTGCCACCCATTATGTAAAAAGTCAGACCAGCACGCGTTTTCAATTAGTTAACTGAAGCCGTTCAGACCTCAGTTACCTAATTTTTTTTTCGAGGGAGGCCAGTGTAAGGTATACACAAGATTCGATTTACAAGAATCGAACTTTTGAGTGAATGAATTAAAGAAGCTGCTTGAGATATGCTAATTTCGGCATACGCGGTTAGTATAAATACCCTGCAGCGTCATTAATAAAAAAAGGTTGTTAAGGTTGATATCTAAGCGAGAGGGAGCTACGAGGGTATGCAGCTCGAGTGCTATCCTGCGTTAGTGCTTAGGGGGCCCAAAGTTTACGTGGCAGAATTGCTGGTTGACTTACTGTTCGTGAGTATTGAAAAATATATTGTTCTTGAAAGCTGTATTTATATATCTGTACAAGTAGTACGTATGGATCTTGTTGTTAAAAGCAAAGCCTACATGTGCAAGAATATTCAATAAACATTGTTTCATGTATAAACTGTGTTTGTATCAAATTCATTTAGAGTGCCACTTCAAATTACATACACCCAAGTCTCGGGTAGAAGTGAGCTAATTTCTCTATAACACGTTCTATTATTAATTACCATCGATTCATATGGCGTAATTAGTGTTAAGCATATACATGATATACCCATGATCTCACCACAACCGTTCTTGAGACAAATAAAATTTTAGTCTTACTGTATGTCAGAATGTAAAAGAACTTCAGGGATTAACTTTAGTGTTTGATTCTAAATTTTTACTAGCTTATATTCTCGCTAATATTTGCTCTTTCTTCCATTCATAATCAATTATTGATTACAATAAGACAAAAGTGAAAGCAGGTACCACCGAGATTTGAACTCGGATCGCTGGATTCAGAGCCCAGAGTGCTAGCCATTACACCATGGAACCTCGTTGATTGTAAGTTTAAGAGATGCTTTAGTAAATTCTTTGTCAGGGGAGTAGCTACCGTGGAGCAGTTGGAGCGAACTGCTCCAGGCGCACGAATCATGGGGCTCGCAAAATTTGAAAGAGTGAATTAAAAATTTGTGAAAACTTTTGTATAAATAATTTCAATTTGTCAGATTTTCTATAAAATATACAAAAAATAAATGAAATATTTTTAAGTAAATAAAACTATAAGTACCTAAATATATTAGAATATACTTGACTTACCATAATTTTGATTTCAGAAAATTTTCACTGTAAATTTAACGCTTTATATACCTCTAATAAACCCATAAAAATGTATGGTGATTGCTAAGAATGTTTAAAAGCACTACTATAGGCACTTAACTATACATATTATAAGTTGTGTTTTTCTGCAAAGAAGTTACACGTATCCGGTGAATCCCACGAGTGCCAAATATAAACTTTTTTATATCCGGTTCTATTAGTGTGAGGGATAACATGAGATCACTCTGTGCATTATGTTAGGGTGATTCTGCGTTTGCCTGGGTAAATAACTCATCCTACTGAAATTGAAATTAGAATTTAAAATATCTGCAATATCGCCCCAAAATTTACTGCAATCATCTGAGCAGTTCCTTGAAGATTTGAGGTTTTCTGAGCTTATTTCTTTTAAAACTAATTTCTCTTTAATAAAAGGGAGGAAGAGAAGAAATATTATGTTGAAAACGCATTTCAACACTGCTTTTCCATTTGTCAAAATACCGGGAGTATACATGCATTTAATATTTTTGTTGGTTAAACTCCCCGTATTTCGGAGCAGTTGGCACATATGAATCCATTTCAATTACATCTATTGAATGATGAATGTAAGCAGAATGTAATTTAGAAAAGAAATCAACTATCAAATATTAAAACTGATATCCCGTATGACGGATTAAAGCAGTGGCGTAGCGAGGGGTGGGCAAGGGGGTCTATCATGCCCCGGGCGCCTCTCGCCCAGGGGCGCCAAATGGTCCTTTTCACTAATTCTATATATTTATTACTATATGTTTTTCGGAAAGGGGGGGGGCGCAAAAAAGGTATCGTGCCCCGGGCACCAGTTATGCTCGCTACGTCACTGGATAAAAGTACTTCCAGTTTCACTATTCTGCGTTTAAACGGAAGAGTAATGCTATAAATAATATTTGTAGACAAAGGAGTGTTCAGCAATATGAATAATTAGTTAAACTTTTCTTAAGTTAACCGAAAAAGACTGAAAAAACGGCAAAGTACAAAAACACATGAGCATTGACATTTGTGATTGACTTTCAATATTAGTGCAAATCAGATGCAGTAATATTGCTTGGTTTAGAGCACTGCGGACAATTTTTGCTACACGAGGGCTAATTAGACCAGGACCTTCTGCCTAAAACCGATTCCGAACGGCTACAAACGTCCATGCCAAGAGTGGGATTCGAACCCACAGACTTTGGTACCGAATGCCAGCGCCCCAATCATTCGGCCATCGCCCGAGAAGCAAAATTACAAATGAACAGATGTAATTGTTTTTGTGTTGCAAATGATGATAGTTATTAGCATAACTATCATAATTAATTGAATTTGAATCCCGTTAACACCACCGAAGAACGCTAGGTGGCGTAGTGGTTAAAAGCGTCAAGCTCACAGGTCCAGGGTTCGACCCTGCGACTGGGCAAGGTCGACTCAGCCTTTCATCCCTTGAGTGGGTCGATAAAATAAGGATCAAGCATGCTTGGGAACTAAACTTTGGGGGTCCCACGACAGGCTGACCACCTGACCGAGACATATACTGCATAGCACCCAAAGCCCACGGTCAAGAAAGCGGAGATGGGCACCGCCGACCTTGGTCCACATTGGACTGTAGCACCATGAGTTTAGTTTAGTTTTTTTATCACCACCGAAATGAATTACATGTTTAATCGGGGGCAACGTTCACCCAAATTTCAAAATGTAATCATAATAAATAGAAATTAAACGAAATTGTAATAACAGTTTTCAGTTTTACCTAAAACTTTTCTAGTTTTGTCGATAAAATAAGTTTTAGTTAGGATAACGATTGAAAAAAATAGTTGCATTCGGGCAAAAATGGAAGCAATTATATAATTTTGTTAGTAGTAAAATTATAGTTCAATATTCGTTGATTGTAAAAACTCAGAACAGGTTTACGTTTAGTCAAAACATTCGAAATTTAAGAGAAGTTAAGACTTTATAGTCTTAACTTCGTTAAGACTATAAAGTCTTAACGAAAGATAAAACTATAAAGTTTTAACGTTAAGAGAAGTTAAGACCGATTAAGTCTAAGTGGAAATATTGTATATCAGTTTATAAATACTTTTTTTAAAAATTCTTACATAAATAGTATCACTAATCATTTCTAAAACTTTCTTTCAAGTTCATCTTAAATTAAAAGAAAAATTAAGAATGGATCAATGACTTCTATACATGAAGTTGCTGAACTACTTTTAATTCACTCCGCAGCCTCAAGTGACTTCTCTGACATTATTACAGCTTGCATGATTTTTTTAAACTGTACCGGTGATGACAGCGATATCAGAAAGAAGTTTTTCAAAGCTGAAATTAATCAAAACATATTTAAGAAGCAACATGTTACAACACCGTCTTAGCTCTTTGGTCGCGATATCAATTGAAAGAACAATAGCTTGTCAACTTGATCTAGAGAAAATGATTGACCGACTTGCAAACGAGAAAGTGAGAAAACAACCATTTTGAAGGATTTTTATGAGCAAACTAAACATGCTCAAATAAATTTTGTCAACAGAGTTTATAAAATAGGTAGTAAATATTAGTGGGTACTCCTTACTTAAAGAATTATAATTTGTTTTATTATTATATTCATATTTATTAAATTGAATTTCTTATTGTTGCAATGTCTTGAATTTCAAATAAATCGTTATTAAGTAAGGTTTTAAATCAAAATAAGATTAGATAGAAAATAAATTTCGCCAGAACTCTTCCAAGAAACAAGTGGGCGCACCAATTTTACTTGCTCCAGGGCGCTGAATATGTAGCTAAGCAACTGTTCTTTGTAATTTATTTTTATTTCTCCAGTTTATGCATTTCATAACAACAGTGTGTATCTTAAGTTTCTATTTTTATTTATTTGCACATTTCATGCTGATTTTTACATATTATGCCCATGATCTCGCTTTAACCGTACTTGAGGCAAATAAAATTTTAGTCTTTCTGCATATTGGAATGGAAATGAACTTGATGGAGTAAATTCTGTGGTTGATTTTGAATTCTTACTAGCTTATATTCTCGCTTTCTTCCATTCATAATTTATTGTCGATTGCAATGATCAAAAGAGAATGCAGGTCCCACCGAGATTTGAACTCGGATCGCTGGATTCAGAGTCCAGAGTGCTAACTATTACACCATGGAACCTCGAAAGTAGTAGTTTTAAGAGATGCTTTAGTAACCTTTAATTCTTATATTCTTTAGAAACCTTTAATTCTTATATTTCCTCCATGTATTTCATCCATTTGCTGATAAATCAGTTCAACCCACTTTTATGCACACACACAGACATGCTATTGTTCATACCCATCGATTAATTTGGAGTAGTGTTCAACATTTACATATTATGCCCTTGATCTCTATATAACGGTGCTGGAGGTAAATAAAATTCTAGACTCTCTTCGTACTGGAATCCAAAAATAAACTCGAGGGAGTAACTTTAGTGGTTGATTCTAAATTCGTACTAGCTTATATTCTCGCTAATATTCACTCTTTCTTCCATCAATTATTAATTCTTGATTAGAATGAGACAAAACTGTATGCAGGTCCCACCGAGATTTGAACTCGGATCGCTGGATTCAGAGTCCAGAGTGCTAACCATTACACCATGGAACCTCGCTGATCGCAGTTTTAAGAGATGCTTTAGTAAATTCGTTGTAATTTATTTTTATTTCTCCATTTATGCATTTCATATCAACAAAGTGTATATGAAATTTCTATTTTTGTTTATTTGCAAATTAAATGCTGATTTTTACATATGCCGTTGATCTCGCTATGACCGTGGTAGAGGCAAATAAAATTTTAGTCTTTCTGCATATTGGAATGCAAATGAACTTGAAGGAGTAAATTTAGTGGTCGATTCTAAATTCTTACTAGTTTATATTCTCGCTAATATTTGCTCTTTCTTCTATTCATAATTTATTCACGATTAAAATTATCAAAAGGGAATGCAGGTCCCACCGAGATTTGAACTCGGATCGCTGGATTCAGAGTCCAGAGTGCTAACCATTACACCATGGAACCCCGAAAGTAGTAGTAGTTTTAAGAGATGCTTTAGTAAATTCTTTGTAATTTATTTTATTTATCCAGTTTATGCATTTCTTAACAACTCTATCTGAAAATTATATTTATTTATTTTTACTTATTTCATACTGATTTTTATAACTGCGCAACTTTTTAACGTTGATTAAGTCTTATATATCGTAAGGTGGTGAAGTATTGAATTCGTACGGAGTAAAACCATTCTATGGAGGAGAAAAAAACAATTTTAGAGTGTACATAATGTATTTTATTACTAAAAGGTGAATATTCTTTTTCCGTAATTTTTTTATTTATTCAAACTCATGTCTGAATATCAACCGCTTTAAAAATTTATTTTATGATAATTATTGCTAAAAGAATTTTCAAGTTGTGATAACAAATATTATTTCTAATTAATCATTAATTTTTAACTTACTATTAATGAAATAGTTAATTAATCTTATTATTTCACTTGAATACAATGATTAATTTAATAAACTGCGAAGAATATATGATTAGGAAATTTAAAGTTAGATTTTAATGGATGGATCAAATTATCATTTATTTTATTATTTTTAATTTATATAAATCGTGATGAAATACCTTATGTTTTATGTCCATATTTTTCTGCATATTATGTGACAGTTATAATAAAAAAAGCGAAAATATGAGCAATACAGTAACGAAAATGATCAAAAGAGATCACAGGTTCCACCGAGATTTGAACTCGGATCGCTGGATTCAGAGTCCAGAGTGCTAACCATTACACCATGGAACCTCGAGCAAAGTTGGATTATTAATTTAAGAGTTGCGTTAGTAAATCCTTTGTAATTGGTTATGCATTGTTTTTAAACTAGGTTGAAGTTTATGTTGAATCGTATATTTTATTGTATTTCTGAAAACTTGTTTTGAACCAAAGCACAATTGTTTAATAACCATCTTTCCTCAGTTATGTGCTGTAAAAATACGGATCTTTATTTTAACTTTAAAGGACCTTATTATTATTATTATTATTATTATTTTGTAAGACTTTAAAGTCAATAATCAAATGTTTTAAATATATAACAAATGTTGGCTCAACAATCATCAACTTATGATTTTTTTTTTTGTATATAAGAATTAATAATTCTTAAATAACTAAATAACTCCTGCTCAAAGAATATTACATTTTATTTACTATTTTTTTAAGTTAAGAGGAATATCAGGATAAAGTGTAGAAAAAATATCTTCTTTAAAATGTTTAGGCTAATTCCTTTGAAGATTAGTCGATTTTTTAATTACTGTTTTGGGGAAATATAGACCGTCGGAAATATTTAATTTCTGTAAGCTGAACTAAAAGTGTCAGTAAGATAAGTTGTTAAGTTATTTTAATTAGATAGTTCGGAGGTATAGCTTTATTTTGATGATTATTTTTCATGAAATTGGCTCACTTTCATTATATTTTTGAAATTTTAATGTAAAAATATCAAATTTTGATACACTTGCGTTGAAAATATAAATAAACAACCATTTGAGAATTTATTTGAGATCAACTGTTTTAAAGCTTGCAGATATTGTAGAAATAATTAAAAGAGATTGTTGGCTTTTTAAATGATGGTCAATATATTTCTAACTATAGAAAGAAAACAAAAAGGCAAATTATTTTGGTTTTATTAATGCGTCCATCACCTAGGCATGTATTGCCTGTGACATCCCAAATTACAATGCTGTACAGTGCTGCCATCTTTGAACAAAATACGTGACTTTTTTTTCTGAAATCAAGATACTTAGCAGTATCCGGTCTAGAAAAGGTTGAAAAGTAATCAGAAACAACACGGCTAGTAGAAAACTGCATAAAAATTTCAGTTCAAATAAATATGACTTTTACACCAGAATACTTCTCTGTTTCGTTTATTAAGATTTAACTAAATTAAAATTCTTAATGCTATACGACTTGTGCTGCCATCTATAGACAGATTCCACTATTCTTCATTGACATCGCCTTGAAATGTATTATTACTTTGGCAGCTGAAAATTGTGTGAGAGTCCAAGAGATATAAATAACAAAACATTCCTCTAAATCAAATTAAACATTAAAATAACTATCTTGATAAAATGTGAGTCATTGAAAGTTTTAGATTTCTTAAAAATAAAATCTACAACAAAAAAATCATACTCAGATTTCAGCTATAATAATAATAATTATAATAAAAATTAAATAAATAATGATGAAAAATAAAATGAAAAACCTGATGATCATTTGATAAATTTTTAATAACCTTTCAACAACACAAATAAAACTGAATTCATATCGCTCAGTAAAATTTAATTGCAATTAAACAAGAAATACTGAAGGGTCATGATTTTTCTAAAAGACTTTAATTTAAAAAAAAATTCACTTATTTTTGTTACTTTTGTAAGTTTTATTAATACTATAATGCTAGTGTTACCGCTTTGTTTCGACGAAGAAAAAATCATGAATTTAATCTATAACTTCACATCCTTGCTAAGCATTAAAATCTGAAACCGAGGTTTATTTTTTTACAGTTGAGTTTCATTATGAATTTTATTTTTTCCATAGCAGGAGTTTTTACAATTGGCGAGCTTTCCTCAAATCATATATGTTTCGTATTCATTATTGCAATGATAAAAGTAAAAATAATTCTTGACATCAGCTGGAAAATAGCTATAAATTTCAATTTCTTATGAACCTTTTTTATATTAGTTTGGAATATATTAGTTCCAGTATATTAGTTTCCAAAGAGAAAAATCTAAGAAGTATGTCATTTTCTACTTAACAGATCGTTAATAAAAGGATCAAATATCAAAAGAGCGCTTCTCTAGAAAAATGAGAATCGAGATTTCATTTGGTCACGCTGGAAAATGATGCGTCAAATACGACCACTAGAAAATGCTTGGTTCGACATCTCGGACATATAAGAGCCTTAGTCGATCATGAGAATGATCATTGCTGATATATAAGATATTTTGTTGCTCATTGTCACCAAATAAAGTCCCGTTTCGATTAAATGTGTTCTTTTCTGCATAAAATATTTCTTTAATGGTCTCTTTTGTTGAAACTAGATGTTTTCCGGAGTTTTTGAAGTTTTTGGGAGAGAGAAATTCGAAATTTATGTACGTCCCCACCACACCAATTCTCTGTTGCCATGACCGTGACGTCATTATTGTTAAGATCATAAACACGTAAATAGTATATAATGAAATAGTCCCTAACAGTGAAAATCTGCTACGCTGTCGTTACAATCTAGAAAGGTATAACCGTAAAGGAGAGGTATAAAAGGAGTGGTCCTGTATCGCATTTCTGCATTGAAGCCAACTTAGCATGTATGATTTGGATGCTACTGTATGTTGGCATTTAAAACGTATGTCTATTAATGATAATATAATTAATATAACGTTTGTTAGCCTTAGGAGAAAGCACCTGCCACGCAAGCCTCCTCCCACCCCCCACCCCAAAGAAAAAAAAATTGAAAGAGTAACTTACATACAAATTGTGTTTAATAAACAATTTTCCTTTTATTTAAAACTATCAAATTGATCATTCCAAGGTTTATAGGGATTCGAGAGGCAAAATTCTCAAAAAATAGCAGATTTATATTTCCCTGTCTTAAAACATACTATAGAAAATTTAGAATGAATCATCAGAATCTTTATCCTGCTAAGAGGATTACATTGTTACATTGCCATGTTAAAAAAATAATAAATCTTAGTTTAAAGCATGCTAAAGAGAATTTAGTACAAAATAATGCAATCCTCCCGTTAGTAGGATGCTTACATGGCCAGATACAATATTTAGGGAATTTTCAGGAAACAACATTCCTAAAAAAAAGCACTTTTTTATTTTATTGGCTTAAAACATACTGTTGAGCATTTGAAATAATATAACACAATTCTTTTATTGCTAGAATCAATACATTTCCAAATACAACACTTAAGACTCTTAAGGACACAAAATTCTGAATTTTTTTATTTTCCTGGCTTTAAACATACTGCAGAGCATTTAGAGTGAAATAATAGAATTTTTATATTGCTAGGAAAATTACATTGCCAGATACAATACTTAAGACGGCCCAGGTCAAAAAATTCTATAAAAAACAGCCTTATATTTTCTAGGATTAAAACATACTATAGAACATTCGAAGGAAATAATACAATCCTTATATTGTTAGGATGATATTTGAAATAATATAACACAATTCTTATATTGCTAGGATCAATACATTTCAAATACAACACTTAAGACTGTTAAGGACACAAAATTCTGATTTTTTTTTATTTTCCTTGCTTAAAACATACTGCAGAGCATTTAGAATGAAATAAGACAATCCTTATATTGCTAGGACAATTAGATTGCCAGATACAATATTTAAGACGGCCCAGTACAAAAAAAATCTATAAAAACAGCCTTTATATTTTCTAGGATTAAAACATACTATCGAACATTTCGAATGAAATAATACAATCCTTATACAGCTAGGATGATATTTGAAATAATAATCACAATTCTTATATTGCTAGGATCAATACATTTTCAAATACAACACTTAAGACTGTTAAGGACACACAATTCTGGGATTCTTTTATTTTCCTGGCTTAAAACATACTGCAGAGCATTTAGAATGAAATAAGCCAATCCTTATATTGCTAGGACAATCACATTGCCAGATGCAATACTTAAGACGGCCCAGGACAAAAAATTCTGTAATAAAAAACAGCCATTATATTTTCTAGGATAAAAACATACTATGGAGCATTTCAAATGAAATAACACAATCCTTATATTGCTAGGATGATTACATCACCAGTTAAGATACTTAAGATTATAAAAAAAAATTTCAATTTAAAAAAAAAATTTCTTGGCTTAAAACATAGTATAGATCCTATAGAATAAAATAAAACAATCCTTATATTGCTAGGATGATTACATTGCTAGAAACAATACTTAAGACAGTCCAGGACACAAAATTCTTAAAATTGTTTTTTCCCTGTCATGAAACATACTGTAGAGCATTTATAATGAATTAATGCAACCCCTAATAATGGATGATAACATTGGCAGGTACAATACTTAGACGGTTCCGGATAAAAATTCTGAAAAAAAGCACATTTTTAAAATTTTCTGGCTTAAAACATACTATAGTGTGCATAGAATAAAATAACACAATCCTTATATTGCTAGGTAGATTACATTGTCAGTCAGAATACTTAAGACGGTTCAGAACACAAAGTTGTAAAAAAAAAAAAAAAAAAATCCTTGGCTTAAAACGTACTGTAGAGCATATAGAGTGAAATTAATAAAATACTTATATCGCTAGGATGATTACATTGGAAAATACACTATTTTAGACGGTTCAAGATAATTTTTTTTTTACTTAACTAGGGGCTTCGCCCCTAGGCTCGCTACGCTCGCTCCTCTGGTGAATCAAGTGAATGAATGACTCAATAGTTGTTTACAGCGATTGAGTCATTCATTTTGTTTACAGTTGAAGCTTCCCCCCCCCCCTCTCGACGAAATGGATGAAGCCCGGCGAAATGGATGAATGGGTGAAAAATTGGACCTTCTTTCAAAGGAAGCGAATGAGAAGATTTGTTTTGAAGTATTTCTTTAAAATTCAATTAAAAATCGAAATTTTAAGATAGAGACTTGAAATGAAGTTTATATGAATGAAAAAGCTTTCATCTTCCAGTTGATATAAATATTTTCTTTGTAACATAATAAGTCTGAGAGCATCGAATTTATATATCTCGAAACGCATCAATTTTTCCAAAAAGTGAGTTTTCAATTTTAATAAAAATATCAGTCTGTTTTAAATTATTTTTAAACAAATGACGTCTTGTTTGAAGGAGAAATGTCTGTAGTCTTAGATTGTAAAAAAAAAAAAATTCTACGATCCTTTTTTGGCGAGTTATCGTAATCTGAGCATGAAAAAGTCAATATTTTTCCACAAAACATAAAATAAAAAAAAACTTAAAGTCCGACGAATATGAGACATGTCTTACTTTCTTCCCCACATTGTTCTGCATCGATTGGTATCGGTCTCGACCCCATACCCCCAGCGGTTTCGGAGGAGATAGAGTGACAAGCTTTTGACAGCGGCGGCTGCGGCAGCGCCAGTTACTTTCTTTTAGAATAGAGAGAAACATACTATTAGAACATTTAGAATAAAATAACACAATCCTTATGTTGCTACGATGAGTACATTGCCAGATACAATAACTTAGACGATCCAGGACACAAAATTCTAAATAAATAAATAAATCACATTTAGTTTTCCTGGTTTGAAACTGACCATAGAGCGTTTAGAATGAATTAATACAATCCTTAGAAAGAGGGGGAAATTATGCAGATCTATTGTTTTAGCAGATATGTAAAAGACTAAATTTCCTTTAAATTTTGAGTTTTAAGCTTTGTTTAAATAAAATTTGAAAATGTTAATTTATTTATGGGGAAATTATCACTACAAAATATACTCAATATGAAATTTTATCCCTGTGTAAAGAGAAATAGCTTTTTAAAATCTTTACTTATTATTAATGCTAAGATTTGAATTTTTATAGCTGTATTAAGATAAATATTAAAAACATTTTTTTTGGACCAGTAGCAAATATTCTTCAGTTTTTTTTAATAGAACAATAAAAGTGTTTGTCATTTACTGAACTGGAAAGTCTAATATATGATGTTGTAGGGAATAAGAGGGCATAAAAATTTCGTAGCGCTTAAAGCAGAAAACTAAGAAATCCCGTTCAAATTAAGTGTGTGTGTGGGGGGGGGGGGTAAAAATTTAGCTGTGTTTAAGACCTTTTGGTTGTTTAATGCGGCGCATTTGTTCACGTTGAAGATCTATAAATCCCATGTTATTCCATGGGGAATTTTCTTCTTTAATGTTTTTCTAATCACAAATTAGCCAATATGTATTTTTGAATTTTTGTTTTTGCGTTTGAGAATAGTTCTTTGATGCAATGTGCCCGTTTAAAAATAAAAAGACATTTAATTTTAGTTTATATTTTTGAACAAAAATTTAATTATGTAGAGCAAGAGATTAGTAATTGAATGCCCTACAAAAGTTTGATGATAGAAAATTTTTAAATTAAAAAAAATTTACGCTCTTTATTTAATCGTCTACCTTCATTAAAAAAACTACCAGAACTCAAAAATAGACAGTCGTTGACCTGTGATCAGAATGATATTGAAACAAAAAATTCCTGAACGGTCTTAAACCACCAAGGATCGTATCTTAATCTCATGGCTTAAGGAGGCCAAAGTATCACTACCAGTGCGAGGGCTCTAGCTTTGAGTGAACTGGGTGCAACCCCGACTGACTAAGAAAAACGTCAAGATTGCCTGGCATAAATCATGACGCCACGCACTTTAACCCATCGCGTATAATAATTATCCGCTTCCATTCAACTCTGTACGAAATCATCCGTTTCCTGTTACAAGGAATACATCATCTAAAACGGATGAAAAGACAGTCATTGAAAACGCTTGTCTCTATTTACGAAGCGATCGCTTTTCTCATGAACCGGCTATGTCAGAGCACCAGCGGCTCACGAATATGCCCGGGTCTCTCAAGCATCAGCGGTGATGCGGCACGCCGATCAGCCTCATTTACAAATCTCCAGACAATCGTCTTTGTCAAATGTTGCATGGGCTTTTTGGCAAGAGACACACGATGCTTCGTTTGGTCCAGGGATCCGACAAAACGTTTTCGGCCCCAGGCCCTGAAGAACTCTCGTGTGAGTATTCCTCGAGTTCCATCGTTCGCGCAAGTCCGAAGCGCGGATTCCTTTTGGCTACGGTGCTTGGCAAATGCTTTCAGCCACGGATCTCCTGAGCCACGGAATAGAGTTGTGAGCATCTAATGAATGCACACTTCGTGGAAGACGGTAGTGTTGTTTCACGCATAAAATTAGGGCCCTGATGATGGTGACTTTGTGTACGGCCGTCGCTTTGAATAAACGATCTGAGAACGCTTTTATGGAATGCGTACAATCTCCGATAAGCGTGTATATATTGATCAAAATAAGTTCCATAAAACAAGACAAAATGTTGTAAGCTGAAGGATGAAGTTTTTCAATCGAAGTCTATCGATTGTACTATAAAATTAGGTCCCTAATGGCAGCTTCTTGTACAACGTCACTTTGAATGAACGATCTGAGAATGTTGCTGTTGCTTATGCCCTTGACTCACAACAACATCAGATCAAGGCCATTATAGGCTATTGGGCCGAGTGATGGGCTCCGGTTTAAGTTAGCATCACAAGGTTGAAGTCCGACTTGGCTAACGGACCGGTCCCGTAATTTTCAACCGAGTCAAGTGACGAGATACGATCTGAGAATGACTATATTTATCGAATGCGTAATAACTCCGATACGCAAGTTATATAGATCAAACAAGTTCAGAGAAAATAAGACAAAACCTTTACGCTAAGAAGGAAATTTTTACTAAAAATCTGTCGATTGCAATATAAAATTCAACATCTAGTGGCAAAATCTTGTACAGTTGTAACTTTGTCTGAATGATCTGAGAAAGACTGTTGTTATCGAATGCGGACAATCCCTGAAACACATATGTATATGGATCAAAATAAATTTCGAGACAATCAGACAAAATCCCAAAATTGAAGAATGTAAATCTTTTAATCTGTCTATCGAGTACAATAAAGCTTACTAAATTCTAGTCTAGTTAGTTTTCCGTACCAGAGTATGCGAGTTTAGGACCCGCAGTTGGCAAGCGATCATTTTAAATCTGGGGTCGACTTTAAACTCTATGGAAAACACTTTTTTACTTAAAATGACTTAGACAAAGCAGGCATATAAATGTGCAGGAAAGCGGCAATGAGCTGTAGCATATTTGGCGTTATCTAGGGTTCACCAAGGGGCAGAGTACTACGTTGAAACAAAGTCCTGTAGAAATGCAATCTTAGTGTAGTACTTTTTAAAAACAAAAGAAGATAAAACATGATTAATATAACATTTATTATTATGATATTATAAAGAAATATTGTTCCGTTTTCCTGGGTTCGTTAGGATTGAATAAGAATCTCTTCAGAAAGTTCACACAAAATGAATTTGTTATTTTGTAAATTCTTCAGGCGTATACACAAATTCAAACATAAAAGACGTAACAACTGTCTTCTATACAGCAGAAAATTCTAAAAACACAAGTCAGAATACCAGAATTTTCAGTAAAATACACGCCAATTTACGCAGTTACAACACATTCAATTCTCACTAGGAAATTGAACTGAATTCCAAGGCCTATGTCAGGTATAATTATAGATTTACAAAGCGCCCCTTATCGGTGAATCATCTAGGTATTTATAGAAGCTTCCAGAAAGGTTTAGCCGGCAAGTTGGCCACCATTTGGCGCAATACCACCAAATTTGGCGACCAAAGTAAGTCACCATATCCATCGGCAATTGGGCGATAACTCTCATATTTGGCTAGATTACCATAGAATTCCATGTTAAATATATAGCTATAGGAGCTCTTCCATAGAAGTCATTTTAACGAAGCAAAATGCAATATTTACAAAATTCGTAACAATATTATTACATTTGGATTAACAGCAAAATATTATAATAGTTTCAAATATATAAAATAGGATATATTGTTTAATAAATGTTGATACTGAAAGCATAACCACCACAGATATTTATACAACAGATATCAACACTCATATTTATAATGCAAGTTTATCCTGAATTGCTGATGTTGTTCACACAGTTCGCTGTTGAAAAATGGATTCATAATGAAAATTTCATGAATGAAAATGGGAACTATCACACCAACGAGAATTTATACTAGCTTTCTAAATGTGTAGAAGGATTTCATGGATAAGACAATTATACACCAGTTTTTACCAAAATTATCCTTTATCATACCAACAGTTATTCTTCTATCTTCTTCACAAGTACAACAGCCTCCTACAGGCCCTGGCTGTCTCAACCACGCGCTCCCTCCAGCGTCTTCTGTCTGCGACGACTCCTTTCCAATTTTGAACCTTCGAAGTCTTAAGTCTTTTTCAACGTCATTTAACCATTTAGTCGGTGGTTTACCTCTAGCTAGGGATCCCTCAGTTCTTTTAAATGTCAAGATCTTAGTGGGATTATCTTCCGAGCATCTCCAAACATGGCCAAGCCATCTCAATCTATTACTACGGATTACTTGTGTTAGATGTGATTGTCCATAAAGCCTATACCATTCAAAACCAAGTTATAGTACAGATAATTTACTACAAAAGAAATAAAAGAAAACATTAATAAACACTATCAAAATGTTTTCCTTTATTTAGAACACTTAGTTACGATTCTGAACTGTTTCATGCTCGATGTCTCCAAAATCAAAGTCTTTGACGTCATACAGTTCCCCAAAATTTCGAGAAAATAGAGAATCTAAAAACTTCTAACGGGCGCTAACAGATAGTATTGTTGGCACATGATTTGGTCATCAAGTCGCCAAAATATTTCACCTGTCATTGAGCAATGCATTTAATGGAATGAAACACTTGTATTAAGAATCCCGTTGCCTAGAAGAAAAAAACATTCTATGGATGTGTAGCTATAACTGTGAATAAGCATTATTAGATTCTCACATGTATAAATAGAATGAAATGAATATAGCGCGATCTATTCCTGTTTTCTATTCTTTAGTTCAAATGTTTACAGTAATATTTTGTTTTAGGGGGACTAAAATAAGTGAAGCCTACAGTTTAAAACTGATTCCGTAAAGCTCACAAAAGAGACTTGAACTAGCAGACTTAGAGAATCGAAAGCTGGTTCCTGGCTTTTCAGCAATCGTCCGTGCTCGACGTCTGGAGAAACGAAAGGTGCATATTCATTGCGTATCACGTTGAAGAGACTTGAAACGTGGGAGAAGCCCACGGCCTTGACTGCGTGTCTACTGAACGCTAATTGCAGAAAATCAACGGCGGAGCAAGAAATGACACAGCATGTGAGAGTATCTCAACGATATATCTCAAAAATACCCCATGTATAGGAGATTTAACACATTTCTCATTACTTTTAATTTTCTTCCGTGATTTTACGACAGATTATCGTCAAATGTCCCACCGTAATTTAAGTACCTCGCACTTAACTATTCAGAGCACATTCGCTTCGTTCTTAGAAATAAAAAAACAAACAAAGCAAATGTTTGTTTTTGTTTCGATTTATCGCTGTCCCGGCGAAACTATGATCTTATGCGTGATTGTTTGATGCTCCACTTGGCTAGCTTCGGTGCTCGAAGGCGGACAAAATCCTCTGGGGCAGCTAAAGAACTGAGATTTAATGCTACACCTCGCGGAATAAATACCAGGAGAATGTGGAAGAAATATAACTCACCGGAGATAAGATCAGTTGTAACGCTGCTCGCTAACTCAGTTTCATCGCCGATGCTTAATGTGAGAAATGAGTGATGGGTAATCGGTGGATGGGTTTTTACTTTGCGCACGTAACGAAGCTGAATGCATAACGTGTCAATATACGCCCAAACAATATTTGAGCTGTGGGCTGATGCGTAAAAACGAGGGGGGGGGGGGAGCTTTTTGGCTGAAACTATAATTATTCTACCAGATAAACGTTTTTTAGTCGAATTCAAGGCTTGATGAAAACTGACTTAACAGTAAAGGCTATTGTGTACTAACCCTATTGGATTCGCTCATCGCAATGTTAACACAGGGAGAAAATTTGTCTACTACAGTATTAACAACTACATAAATGTTGATAACAAAAAAAAGGTATTTTCAGATAGCATAAACTTTTCTATACCTTGCAACAGGATTCATTTCATAAATTTCGTCCACCAAAGGAATTTATGAGCATTTAAAAACCACTAGACCAAATTTTTTCCCCCGAATAATTTAAATTTCAAAATATCATTTGCATTTTTTTAAAACGAAAAATGCCCCAAGGTGTAAAATTTCTTTCTCTATTACGAAGTACAATAAAAAAAATTCTTTAAATCGAAGTCAGCAATCCTTGGACACATTTTCTCCATAGGTTAACATTGAGGGGAGCGAATCCCAACACAACAACCTTAATACAAGCAATAAAAGTTATAGTTCCACAAAAACATGTATCAGGAGAAAAAAAAAGGCGGTTTACTGCGACAAACATGTAGTTGGAACAGACAAAAAAAAACGTAGTAGTTAAGAGGATGTATAAGTTGGTAGTAATAATGAAAGTTAGCAGTTAAAACCTGTATGAATTGATACAAACTACGAACACTGGCCAGTAACATATATCAGTTGAAATGTAAAACAATGTAGCAGTTAAAAGGATGTAAAAGTTGGTATTGACAACGAAAGTTACCAGTTAAAACCTGTATGAATTGAAACAATTTAAGAAAATTGGCCAGTAACATAAGTTATAGTTCCACAAAAACATGTATCAGGAGAAAAAAAAGGCGGTTTACTGCGACAAACATGTAGTTGGAACAGACAAAAAAAAAACGTAGTAGTTAAGAGGATGTATAAGTTGGTAGTAATAATGAAAGTTAGCAGTTAAAACCTGTATGAATTGATACAAACTACGAACACTGGCCAGTAACATATATCAGTTGAAATGTAAAACAATGTAGCAGTTAAAAGGATGTAAAAGTTGGTATTGACAACGAAAGTTACCAGTTAAAACCTGTATGAATTGAAACAATTTAAGAAAATTGGCCAGTAACATATATTAGTTGAAATGTAAAACAAGTTAGCTGTAAAGTATAAATAAACTCTCGGGAAAAAACAGAGAATGTTAAAAGTTAAGAGCACGTATCAGTTTAAACACCCACCGAAAGTCAGCAGTTAAGTGTATGTAAATCAGTCAAAACAAAAGCCTGTATCAGTGGAAATTGAATTTTATACAGTAAGCAACCTATACTATTATATATGACTTAAAGTTACGCAGAACTGATATTTTTTAACTGAAAACTTATTTTTCATGTATAAAAAATAGATGGAATGATAGTTAGAAAAAATCACGGGAACATAACTTCTTACTTAAAACAAGAAATGAAAGCCCTTAGAAAAAAAGTTTTGTTATCAACTTAGGTTTGATGAGATTTTAACTTTTTATTTAAAATAAAAAAACAGATATTATCATTTGACACATTAATTAGTTTATTTTTCATGTAACAACTTAGACAATTGCTTCACGTTACACAGAAATAAAATTTCATAAAGGAAAACCATAAGTACAAAAATAAATAAAATGATGCTAAAAATCGCCGGAAAAGCAATTTTAATTGCTATTTTAACTATAAACAAGAAAATAATTTTATAATTTAAAATTATTTTATAATTCAAGTTAGGGTTAATAAAAACGAACTATTTACTTGCAACGAAAAACGCAAGTTAAAATGATGGCAAGTTAAAGAAAAGATTTAACATGTTAAAAAAAATGGTTTAAAGTTTTGTAGAAATTTAAATCTGCTATTCGAAAATAAGTTGAAAAATTTCCTATAAATAGAAAAAAAAATGCGTATGGTAATGATGATTCGGTTGTGATAATTTTACTTTCTTGCTATTCAATTTTTTTTCTTCAAACATGGCATATAGCTTCAGTTTTATTAATAACTAGAAGGCAACCCGTAATTTTGACGTTATAATACTAATAATGACGTCATAATGGAAAAAGTATATGAAAGTTAAAAAATATCCCGAATTATCTAACAATATTGCATTTAATCCACACCTTGTAAAAGCAAACCATTTCATTATCTTTTATTTATTTAGATTTTTATGCGATTGGAGTAGTAGACTGCCATCCAACCCGTCATTTTGACGTCATAATACTATTAATGACGTCATAATGGAAAAAGTATATGAAAGTTAAAAAATATCCCGAATAATCTAACAATATTGCATTTAATCCACACCTTGTAAAAGCAAATCCTTTCATTAATTTTTATTTATTTAGTTTTTTATGCGATTGGAGTACTAGACTGCCATCCAGTTTTTTACAGCTCACTACGCGATATGAATACTTGAGCTACTTCATTCATTCACATTCAAGTTTGTTTACTTTCAGAATTCATCGGAAAAGTAAACAGATTTTTAAAAACTGTTAAATATACAGTTAAAAACATCCAATTTTTTTTAGTTCTGTTTAGTTAAAGTTTTTTAGTAAAATTTAGTTTACTAAAAAACTTTATTTTTTTAGTAAACTAAATTTTTTATTTATTTAGTTTTTTATGCGATTGGAGTAGTAGACTGCCATCCAGTTTTTACAGCTCACTACGCGATATGAATACTTGAGCTACTTCATTCATTCACATTCAAGTTTGTTTACTTTCAGAATTCATCGGAAAAGTAAACAGATTTTTAAAAACTGTTAAATATACAGTTAAAAACATCCAATTTTTTTTAGTTCTGAATGTTTTATAGAAAAATAGGCTGAACAAACGTGATTTGATGGAGAAGATATTAGTTTTTAGGTAAGAAAAAATTCTGATCCACATCTAAAATTGAAATTAAGCCTAACCGGCCGTTTGTTTACTGAGGGCTTCATATGAAAGATGAGTACAGACTGGAAGTGTTATACAGAGACAACGGCTATTATATATATAATATCATTATGCTGCTTTTATGTTTTATTTACACGTGTAGCTGCTACTGATGACGATTTATTAGCGAATGAAACATATTTTTCTGGTATGCTCCTCATCTGTGTTGAGTCTAATTAATGTCTTATAATTCCTTTGTATAGGAATGTCGGTACATGGAATTTTTGTCGCATGCATAAGAGAAAAACATTTTAAATCTCCTTCTGAATTACTCTTTTTAATTGCAACATGTTTTCCAGTTTTACTTTCAATAATCCCTTTTCTGACGGTAATTTATACAAACTCCCAATTTTCATGTCATGTGTCGCCTTAGCTTGTTGAGACGTCGCCGCTTTTTGTCAGTTGCGATGACTCTTTCTAATGATAGAATCAGACTCAGATTCCCTCTACACTCGACTTAACTGATATCTGCTGAAGCCTTAGATTACTCCGCAAAACTGCTGACCTTTTGAGTTTAATTCTCTAAAGCCGTAACTTCCGAGGATGCTGTTTTTATTCAGTTTTTGTTATTTTAAACTATTTTTCACTCGGAATTAATTAGAAAATAAATTTTTCTGCTGTGATTAACCTCGGACAAACTCTTGTTATTCTTCTTGACATTCTGTATCAAAATTATACAAACAAACAGATATATATATATATATATATATATATATATATATATACTATATATATATATATATATATATATATATATATATATATATATATATATATATATATATATATATATATATATATATATATATATATATATATATATATCCCTCCAGCAGCGTACGCAGAAATTTTCAAGGGGGGGGGGTTACGATGAAAGAGTAGTTTTGAGCAATCAGTGCAAAGCTTAAACCTAATTAAATAATATATGTAATCATAACCAATGGGGGCGGGCGGTTAACCCCTATCAACCCCCCTCCCCTGCGTACGCCACTGATCACCTCCTCTTTCAATCATTTCATTTTTTGGGCATATGAAGGAAATAATGAAAGATTAGAGAAAACGTTATATAAAAACATGACTGAAGAACATCACAGATTTTAACTTATTGTGTGTGTATGTACATATATATATATATATATATATATATATATATATATATATATAATTATGATAAAACTTTTAACTTTAAAGAGATGATACACGACAATGTAGACGAAGCCAGAGTGACGAGAAGAATACTAGAGCCAAAACACATCGGGGAGGAAAAACTACAGAGAGGAGAGGCATTGATGAACACGCACAACACTGATGCGATACACATTATTTTTATTATTCCGCATAACGAAGGCACTCCGGATCCGGCAGGACACACACAAACAATGCTAGCGGCCACCGGAATTTACCGCGGCAATCAGAAGACGTTGACGTTATGGTATAGTACTGGAAGCAGTACGCAGACAAGGGACAGAAGAGCAAGAGGGCAAAGCAAGCAAAGAAGGGCCGAAAATCGCTGCTCAACGTTTTTATGTTAAGTATTAACTGATTTTGCCACTAGGCTTAGAATTCGTTAATTGGCTAGGAACGGACATATGGTAAAACCACGTTGGACATAGAGTCAAAGTCTCGTGGTTATGAGTCAGAGAACACGTGCGTTGTATGACGAAAAAGCGCGAGGTTTTGAGCCATGGGGTTGATGAACAAGAGTTTACAAATAACTTTATTGGTCAGCGCGTGCATTAAGGGATAATATAGATAGTCAATTCATTTATTTACCTCTAGGTTGCAATTTGAAATAGGGACTGAGCTTTATTGAAAGGTTGAAAGGAATACGCGTTAGCTTTAGGACAATTAATAATAGTCGGGCATTATTATTACTTACTTTTACAGACACAGACACACACACACACATATATATATATATATATATATATTATATATATATTGGCTATTCTACTTAGAAATACTTGTGATTCAATAAATGTGTGCTATATAAATTTTTAGAGATACGTAGAAACGAATTAAGAACATGATCAAATTTCTTAAAGACGACTACCACAGCTACAAGACCTCCCATTTAGAGGCATGCATGCATAATCTGTGATTATTTTGCCATGATTTTCCCACGAAGATCTTAAAAGATCAGTTTTCTCTGTAAAAGAAATCACACAGCAAATTTTGCATTCAGAAAGTTAAATATCGAGCAATAACTTTAGTTAACATTCAGTTCTGCTTCCTGTAAACCTGACTGAACAGCCAGAGGAAATGTTTATATTCAGTCCACTTTACATGCATTGTACTCTATGACGTCGTTATAAATTATGAATATGCTACTGGAAACATGATTTGAAACCATAAGGATATTTAGTGATTTCATAGTTATCCCCGCGGAGATTTTTGCTTTGTCAGGTGAAACATATTTATATCTTCTCTATTTAGCATTTGGCATTTTATCCGTCCAATACTTGGGTGCTCATTCTCCTGCAAATCTTTTAGACATGCGAAAAGGATCAATTTTTATGATTACAGAGAGATCACTTACGCTGAACATTCATTGCTTTTCTATTCATAGAGATTATGATTATACCACATATTTTCACATGCAATTTTTCCTTTAAATCAAATTGTTGGCTTACAGGATCTTGGACTTACCAAGCCGGACGATGGCCGAAAGGCTTGAAGCTGGTATTCAATACCAGAGTATGTGGGTTCGAGTCCCACACTTGGCATGGACCTTTGTATCAGTTCGGAATCGTCTTTAAGCGGTAAGTCCCGGTCTTATTAACCATCGAGTAGCAAATATTTGGCCTTAGCGCTCGAAACCAAACCTGTACTTACCTATTAACCAGGTATGTTGACCATTACACTATTTAACCATTTCATTACCTTCCTATACAAACCTACCCTATTTATCTCTAGTATATTCCCCTGTAGTCATTGATCTAGTTTATTTGCTGTCACATTTTATCTTTTATCTGAGGATGATCTTATGGTATAGGAATCGAACCCAGGATCTTCCGTTAGCCCCACGGCATTGTTAGTCACAGCCGTGATGTCATAATTACTAAAACTGAATTTCAAATTCCTCTATAATGACTCATCTCTGAGTTTTCAGGAGCTGTTGACAAACATTTTATTTTTTTAACATATAAAAACTTTCAAAAGAAAAATAAGAAAAAAGGACGTTACACTAATTAAACTTAGGAACTGATAACGCCACTCATGATTATCGTTTGAAAATTTGACTGGCGTATCATCCCAATCCATAATTCACCGCTTAAATTTGATGTTATTAATCAAGAATCTACCACCATTCTTTTTTTTTTTCCATCGAAAAAAGAAACTCTACTAGGTAAAACTAAATTAAGTGTCCATAAATTCTCCCCATTTTCATCTCTTTCTTTGTTTTAATGGGTTATTTCCCCCCCTTATTTAATGAATTGCAAATTGTGTGACACATAGTGATAGTGGTTTATGGTTTGAAGTTATATTCCAAAAGACTCAATAGATGGCGCTCAAGTCATGAAAACAAGGACTTCGTGTATCAAATTTTTTTCTTAGAGGTAGATTTGTAATGATTCTTTTTAACGAATTGCAAAAGAATCTCCGCTTTTCTGTCAAATCACTCAAAGGTACTTCAGATTAAGTTTATAATTGAGAAATGTGTCAGTGAAATTAAATTTTTAGGTGTTTAATTAAGGGGCAAAAAAATATCAAAAAATTAAACGATAAAAAACAACTTAAATATCAAAAAAGTTATTTTTTTTAATAAAGTTGTTACGTTCCAGTTTTTTCTCTGTGATGCATTACTAGATTTATACTTTCAGCAATAATGTAATTTTTATTATATGATGAGTCAATTTACTGTGAATATTACATTGTCGCAACTAATTTAAGAACATAAAGCTTTCCTAGAGAGTAGAGAGTTAAAAATCTGCAAAGAATGACTAATGTTTGGTCAGGAGAGACAAATTAATTAATGCAGCAATAGAGAAGTTAATATGATAAAACAATACAGGCAAAATCATATTAAAAGCGTCACTTCTTAGTGAAATTTAATTTCTGTGGTCAGACTTTTTTAATAATTTTCAATTTTATAGTCTCAGTGGCATAATTTTCATTTTGCATTTTCCCCCCTTGACAGAATTAGCACCACTGTCACTTAATATCACTGTCAAGCAAAAGTTTGCATCTTTAAAAATCGAGAATTTCAGTTAACTGAATGCATGATTTAATAAGTTGCAACATTCTATGGTTATTTTCTAACTTGTAATGCTTCTGATAGCTTGTACAGACATACTGATGTTTAATTTATTTACTTTATGAATAAGATATATAGTAGAGATAATTCTGAGGGTAAAATCTAAAAATGAAAAACTAAAGATAAATTATGAAGGCATAAGGCTGCTGGACTGTCTGAATTTGAATACAATCTGTTTTAAAGAAAAATATATTTTGTTTTACAGTGTACAGTAAACGATTCTAAATGGTTAAGGAAATCCATCAGTTAACATCGCAGATATTTTATTACCCTGACAAGTGATTAGGAATTTTTATCAGATTAACGAAGGTATTTTTTAGTTATATTTTTCGAATATGATGGTAGACATCTAAATAAAGATAATATAGTTTTTAACATTTCAAAATTTTCCGACGTAAATTTTTTAAAGGCCATTGAATTTAAGAATTGTATTGCAAGAAAATTAAAATAGTTTTTTCAAAGAAATTAAGCTAGGAAGAAAAATATTATTAAAAAGCACGCATTGCATTTAAAGATCGATTTTCAAGTACTGAAAACAAAATTCAATATATGCATTTATGCATTTCAATATATGCATTTGCTAGTTTGCGATCAGAAAAATATTGAGAGCAAAATTTTTCATGCCTTAACATGAGGAATGGAGGTCTGAGATGTCAAATGAAGGTCCAACCTGAAGGTTGTAATTTCTTTTGAGCCGATTGGGAAGATCCTTCATAATGTTACTGTTGTTGGAAACGATCACGGTTTTAAAATTCTGCTTGATATCCTATTAATTTATACAAGAAAGACTAAACAATTCTTTGTTATTCTTGCTTATTGGGCTTCATTATAATCTCGAAAGCAAAGTGTTTTTTACTTCATTAATGAATAATCTGGTTTCTATCGTTTAGTGGAAGTAAGTTCTGATTCTCGAAAAAGCGTAACTGCATGGTAAAGATACCTACCTATCTGACATTTAAGGGAAGGAAAAGTTTCTTAGTTTTCTTTAGGCTATCTCTAAGGAAAAAATTGAAATTATGCTACTATTAGATACGTTCTGTAATTAGTCGGAAAGTTTTCCTAGTTTTGAAAAAGTTGCATAAAAAAATCACATATCATATGTTCTGTCTGGGAAACATTGACGTAAGAAAAATGGACGAAATCAGTGTATATTCACCCACATTATATTCTTATTATTCATTAAGTATTAAAAGCCAATTCTTTTACTCAAAAACTGGAAGGAAAAAAATCTAATTTTTCAAATATCGTTGTTTCAAAAGAGAAAACTTTGTTTTCATCCACCATCACATTCCTTCGCAAATTCTTAACTAATCAGATTAGCAAAGTTGTTATAATTAGCAATTTTCTAACAGATTAATTTTTTAAAGAAAATAGATAAAATTTTAGAGCTGAACCATATACTTCTTTATATCTGTAAAACAGATTTTTCATATTAACCAAGTTTTATGATCCTGCAAATATTCAAACAAAGCCAGAGTTTTGGGAATATCTGTAACTTTAGTTAATTCGTAAAATACAACGACAAGAATTAATTTGTACATCGGAATTTCGGATAGCGCGATTCAATCTTTGCAATCTGCAGTATTTGTAATTAAAAAATAAATAAAATACATAAGTTTTTTCTGAAAATCGTCTTTTGAAAATCTGTTGAAAATTCTGACAAAAACCTTGCATGTGATTATACATCGTCAGTGAAGTGTTCAATTTTAGAGGTGGCGTAAATTCAATTTCAGGAGAACATAAGGCAAAGAAATGTATTTTATCTAATATAATGAAGCAGTATTTCTAAAATACTTTTGAGTTGAATAGTCTACTCTTGGCACATGAAAGTGCCTGAAACGTTATATACAGAGAATGACATAAATTTTGTAAAAGTTTTAACTTGAAAATATTTTTTTTTCAGTATTAGCTTATTGCATCCCTTTATAGAGCCATGGTTTAGACGCAAAAATGCAACGGAGAAAATTAAGGCCATTGAATGATTATCATTTGTTTTCAGCATATTTTAGCTTTAAGCTTGTAACTGAAAGAAGAAGTTACTTGAGTTTTAGGTCATGTAGTATTTATAGAATACTTTTCAAATGAAATGGATAAAAAATATCCATAATACATTTTTGGTACTAATTGTGTGATTGTGAAACATTTTTCACTGTATCTGTTTAACATCTCATGAAAAGACGTTATAATTTTCTGATTAAAACAAGATCAAAAAGTCGTGGAACCTCCAAACCAAAATGTTTTTTACTCTATTAAAGGAAAAGCTAATCACTTCTAACTAATCACAAATTGGAAAAAATAAATCGGATTCCAGTCTTTAATCTCTGTATCTGGGTACAATTTTTACCATGGGTGGGACCAGCTATCGAAGCCCTAAGTTATGGAGGTACCTGACCTCTGAAAGGAACGATTATGGACCCTGATTTAATACCAAACTATTAATGGTGACAAAAATTCAGCATAAAAAATTCAGGAACAAATAAATAAATGTTTATGCATATAACTTATTGTTGGCCTAAATATAAAAAAAGGGAGGTTATGTTAATAATAATATAAAAAAAATTGATTCCCCATACCTCTAGTTAGTCCAATAGGTTTGTTTTTTGTTCTCTGGTAGAAAACAGGGATAAAATTTAGAAGAACCAGGTTCGACTTCTCATTCATGACAGATGATCGTTACCAACTTTTTGAAATAATTTTTTCTTGATTTTGCATTTTACTTCCTGTAAAATGAAATCTGGCATTCCGAAGATTCTTTCAAAAAACCTATATTTATTACTCAATTCACATCAGTCTTGGATTTTATGAATGAATAATCGTGAATAAACACAGAAGTAAATTCATTTAAGCGTTAAGGGAGGGAGTGCAAGACGCATCATAATTAGTTTTTATTTTTCAAAATTCCCTCCTTAAGTTTTTTTAAAAACTGTATCTTCACGTAAATACCATTCTGTTTTCGAAAACTACTTCAATGCTTCGAAATGTTGATGTAAAAATATTTAAAATTTTAAATTTAAACCATGATTAATTTTTGATGTTTTTGCTGAATCAATAATTTTATCAGCATAATATTTTTTAATACATGTGCCTCAGAGAGATTTAAAAAATAATTTGTCTACAATATTTATAAAATTTTTCTTTATAAAATTTTTATTGACTTTAAAAGTAAGAAGAAAATTAATTGTATTTTTTTGGTTCAGGGAAAATAGCTTTAGAATTTTTTGTCTCAATTAGAAATTCGAAGACAAGACTTATGAAAATGAAACAAATAAACAATGTACAAAATTTTCTTGAGATAACTTGCAAGGAATTTTATATTTATGATTTTAAAGAAGGAAAATCATCAAAAATTCCATTCTCAGATAAATATACCTAAAGTATAGTAGGCTATGAATAAACAGTGTAGCATAAATATATTGTATATAGCAATATAATCATCGTAGAAAAACTAGATGTGTTGTATTTTAGTCGAAAAACTTTATAATACATTTGAAACCGAAAAAAATGTGTTTCTTTGAGAAAACTTTGTGTCTTTAGAATGTCTTAGAATTATGTTATGTTAATGACGTAATTGTATGGTAAAGCAAATATCCAACATATTTGCTGAACTATGAGTTTCAGCATCTATTCCTGGGAAAAAAGAATAAATCACAGGTGTTCTACTCCTTACTCTAAATTTTCGAAAGTGTAGCATAAATATATTGTATATAGCAATATAATCATCGTAGAAAAACTAGGTGTGTTGTATTTTAGTCAAAAAACTTTATAATATATTTGAAACTCCCCCCCCCCTCTCCAATATAATACTTTTGAAATCCCCAAAAATGTGTTTCTTTGAGAACTTTGTGTCTTTAGAACGTCTTAGAATTATGTTATATTAATGACGTATTTGTATGGTCTAGCAAATATCCCACAACATATTTGCTGAACTATGAGTTTCAGCATCTATTCCTAGAAAAAAGAATAAATCACAGTTGTTCTACTCCTTACTCTAAAATTTCGAAAGCGTAGCATAAATATATTATATATAGCAATATAATAATCGTAGAAAAACTATTTTTTTTAACTTAATACATTTGAATAATGCATTTGAAACCGAAAAAAAATGTGTTTCTGTGAGAACTTTGTGTCTTTAGAAGTCTTAGAATTATGTTATATTAATGACGTATATGTATGGTCTAGTAAATATCCAACAACATATTTGCTGAACTGTGAGTTTCAGCATCTATTCTTGGAAAAAAGAATAAATCACGGGTATTCTACTCCTTACACTCAAATTTTGAAAGTATATCATAAATATATTGTATATAGCAATATAATCATCGTAGATAAACTAGGTGTATTGTATTTTAGTCAAAGAACTTTACAATTGAAACACCCCAAAACTGTGTTTCTTGAGACCTTTGTGTATTTAGAATGTCTTAAAATTATGTTATATTAATGACGTATTTATATGGTCCGGCAAATATCCAACAACATATTTTCTGAACTATGAGTTTCAGCATCTATTCCTGGAAAAAAATAAATACCAGATGTTCTACTCCTTACTCTAAAATTTCGAAAGTGTAGCATAAACATATTGTATACAGCAATATAATCATCGTAGAAAAACTAAGTGTGTTGTATTTTAGACAAAAAACTATATGATACAATTAAAACACCCCAAAACTGTGTTTCTTTGAGAACTTTGTGTCTTTAGAATGTCTTAAAATTATGTTATATTAATGACGTATTTGTATGGTCCAGCAAATATCCAACAACATATTTGCTGAACTATGAGTTTCAGCATCTATTCCTGAAAAAAATAAATCCCAGGTGTTCTACTCCTTACTCTAAAATTTCGAAAGTGTAGCATAAACATATTGAATATAGCAACATAATCATTGTAGAAAAACTAGGTGTGTTGTATTTTAGTCAAAAAACTTTATAAGACATTTGAAACTCCCCCCCCCCCCAATATAATACTTTGAAACCCCCCAAAAATGTGTTTCTTTGAGAACTTTGTGTCTTTAGAACGTCTTAGAATTATGTTATATTAATGGCGTATTTGTATGGTCCAGCAAATATCCAACAACATATTTTCTGGGTACATATTTGCTGCATCGTAAATAAACGAGGTGTGTTGTATTTTACTGAAAAAACTCTATAATACATTTGAAACAACCCCCCCCCCCCAATATAATACTTAAAAAAAAAACCAAAAATGTGTTTCTTTGAGAACTTTGTGTCTTTAGAATATCTTAAAATAATGTTATATTAATGACGTATTTGTATGGTCCAGCAAATATCCAACAACATATTTGCTGAACTATGAGTTTCAGCATCTATTCCTGGAAAAAGAATAAATCGCAGGTGTTCTACTCCTTACTGTAAAATTTCGAAACCAATCTTGACAATGGCTTTTTCCTAGTATTTTGTTTTGTTTTCCTCTCTGACAGAGATCCATCCAAAACAATGACAGCACTAGGAACTGGCGCTTGCCAAAGTGGAAAATCGACGACGGGTCGGACAATGAATTCCATATCATCGTGGTCAACAAATCACTTTCGCCTTTGACGCAAACGGCCACTCGCGCAGTTCGCCCAAACGCTCAATAAAGCCATCAGGTTTATGAAACCTCAATACCAGTGGAAGAGAGCATTGTTTACACATGATGGCACCCACAGTCTGGAGCAGGCATGCAAGACCGATTCCTCCGGACCCACTATATGTGAGTTGGAAGGCGAATTTCGAGATGGGCTGTTAAGGATGGCTGCTGTTCCATGAAGAATTAAGGAATTTAGAGGAAATTTTCCGTTGATTTGAAGGAAATTTGGCATACAAATAGGGTCAAGTTCTGGCGAACAGATTTACAGGATTATTGATGTTATTAGGAAGGCTCCTGGATCGCCAGCTGTTGGCAATGAGTTATAAACACGTGCTGCAAAATTGATTTAGTACAAAGGTGTGCTAACCTGTCTTTCAGCTCACTGCAGTGTGAGATGAGAAGGATGTTAAACCATTACTCACACCACGATTTATGTTTCTGAGGCCTGGCAGTAGAAAGGAAAATTTTTAGAGTTATTAGAAAGCTATCCTCAAAATACTGAGCATGGGAAACATGTACTGAAAGAAAATAAGGATGGTAGAAATAATGAGTTAACTTAAGAACTCTTTAACTATGCAATTAATTTTATCGATATTAATCTATTTACGTTGATTTATATCAATGTATATAATTTATAATAATGCAGATAATATTTATGTAATCTGTATAAAATAATCAACATTTTTTTATTTTTGTTGTTTCCAACGTGGCAGGCACCTTATCGAAATTTGTCAATACAATTTTATTTAATTTTCTAGTAGAATTTACTCACCCTTGTGCAGGTGTATTTGATACAAATTTTATACAAAATTCGCCAGAAACTAAGAGTGTAAGGATTTTGGAGTAAAAGCAAAGGGTAAGTTTAGAAATAAAGTGAAATTAATTGCATATTCTTAAAATTTCATATATTTAGAAGAGTTTTTGGTCCTTTTCATTACCGCCGTAAGCTTCATAGATGGAGATAACAGTTTAAAAAATTGGATGAATCAGAGACAAATATTAATGTGTGTATCAGCAATTGTCATTTACTAACACCAGATCAAAATAGTATCAGTATACACATGCATTAATAGGTTTTATATACAATTCAATTAATTCCATTTTTTAAATTTATTTTCTATCTGATTCCACGCAGCGATGTCCAGAAATACAATCCATATTTTAATTAGAAAGTCCCTCCGAAAGATAGATACTCTTTGAGTGCTTTCTCGTAATATTGCAGAACTTAGATTTTACCAATATCTAGAAAGCATCACAAAGGGCACCTGAATGAAAAAAGGTAGTTACAAAATTCCGAATATATCACAGAAGTTTTCGGATAAAACATTTTTGAAGAAATAAAAAAAAAAGTTACAAAAGCAGTTTTGAAAATTTCGTTGATGAAGTAGATTTTGCCTGAAAGAATATAAAAATAATTACTTATGATATTATTGAATATGTATTAAATCATGTAGAAGAAACAATAAGAACACCTTTTTAAAAATGACGATAACTTTACGACGTTTTGAAATTAAAATGATTAATTTTAAGGTTCGTAATGATTTTGCAAAATTTATTGCTTTGAGTAAATGATGTGAATCATAAAATTTTTGCTTGAGACATAACAAAAAATTTCAGGTAGTCTCTTCTAACGAAACTACCACGGGTTATTAACGTAGGATTACTTATCGTTGCTTACCTCTTTTGTATGTTTATTTGTATATATCTGTTATTTATATATGTATCTATATATATGTACTTGTGTATATATATACCTGTATGTATGTCAAAATGTTGACGCATTTTGGTACTTTTCTGTTTGGGTCTGGCGGCTGCCAAAATTATAACTCGCGAGGTATGGACGGAAGGTTTTAACGTCTGAAATCTTGCTTTCCAGAGGACAGTTATGGAGGAACGTAATCCTACATTAAAAATAAAAGCGGATATGAAAAAAAATATTTTGTGTCCGAATGTCCGTAAAATTATACCAGTAATAAGCATTTCTACCACACATCAGCACATTCATAAATATTTTTTCATCATTAAAATTTCAACTGCATTGCCCGGCAATTGAACCCAAACCTTCAGCTACACAGTCAGACGTATATTACCATCACACCTGCAAGTTTAGTCGTGATTTACATTAATAAGTTTCCCAGAAATATTTCATGTCAATATAAATATTATTTCCCGCATTTTAAATACTTTAAACGCAATATTATAATTGTCTGACTTCATTTAATTGGTATATAGTTCCATAATTTGTAATGTCTTATTAAAATACCCCTTAATAAAGTAATAAGACATTACATATTATGGAACTACATTATACAAGTAACGTTACATTACATTATACAGTACCATTGCATATTATATATTTAACTTCACAGCGTGATTTTTTTTAAAATTTCTTATATTTACCCATTCTTAATATTTTAAATTTACTTTTACGGGATGCAAAACCTCCATGATAAATCAACATTACATGCAGAGGGAAATTTCATATACAAACGGCTTGAATTCTCAAGGACTCAATAACCGAAATTTCACTTAAATTTTTCAGGTAAACCAGCTGTATATTTTTGTTCCACATTTTCCGGTGCCCTTGAACTAGTTAACTCAATAAAAAAAGGGGGGGGGGACGCATACTTTATGCAGTTTTTTTTCTCTCCCTACCCTCTAACACAGTTCCGCGTTGTAACGAGAGTACTGTCATAAGGCACGGGAGAGAAAAAAAAAAGTTGCGTGCAAAAAAATCCCGTGCCCTACCTCAATGTCAGCAGTAGCGGATTTTGAATGAAGCCCCTAGTTGCAGCCTCACCTGCATCCTATAGGGGCCCCCCTTTCGAATTTCCCCCTTCTGTACTCCCTTTTTTTCCCCTTAAAGGTAACATTGGCACGTGCAGACGATAGAGTGGAGTTAAAGGATTTTTTTTTTTTTTTAGGGGGCGGTGAAGAAATGTAAAAATATTAAAAACTCAGGAAGAAGTAAGAAGCATGTGTACATTTTTGTAATTTTTGGGAACCATTTTCTCTATCTATAGCTGATAAAAAAAAGAAGGTGGACTCCTCAACTTCCGGAACTCAAAAGAAGTTTCAAATTATAAATAAATTCCTCTAAAACGTCTATTAAAATAATGCTCATATATCTGGATGCTTGGCAATAGAACAACTTTTTATGGTCTAATTTAATATTGCCTATACGATAATTTGCAGTTAAACGGATTCGGGAGTAGCAACATTAACACAAGAAAAAGTTATAGAAGTATGGGTACCTTTTTGTAATTTTTGGGAACCATTTTCTCTATCTATAGCACTGATCAAAAAAAAAAAAAAAAAAAAAGAAGGAAAAAGAAAAATAGAAGGTTGACTCATCAACTTCCGGAACTCGAAAGAAGTTATAAATTATAAATAAATTCCTAGAAAAAGTGTATTAAAATAATGTTCATATATCTGGCTGCTGGGCAATAGAACAACTTTTTATGGTCTAATTTAATATTGCCTATACGATAATTTGCAGTTAAACGCATTCGGGCGTAGCAACATTAACACAAGAAAAAGTTACAGAAGTATGGGTACCTTTTTGTAATTTTTGGGAACCATTTTCTCTATCTATAGCGCTGATTTGAAAAAAAGAAGAAAAAAAGAAGGAAAAAGAAAAATATAAGGTTGACTCATCAACTTCCGGAACTTGAAAGAAGTTACAAATTATAAATAAATTTCTCGAAAAAGTGTATTAAAATAATTATATATATAATAGCCCTTGTCTCTGTATAACACTTACGGGCTGTACTCATCTTTCAACTGAAGCCCTCAGTAAACAAACGGCCTTAATTTCAATTTCAGATGTGGATCAGAATTTTTTCTTACCTAAAAACTAATATCTTCTCCATCAAATCACGTTTGTTCAGCCTATTTTTCTATAAAACATTCAGAACTAAAAAAAATTGGATGTTTTTAGCTGTATATTTAACAGTTTTTAAAAATCTGTTTACTTTTACGATGAATTCTGAAAGTAAACAAACTTGAATGTGAATGAATCAAGTAGCTCAAGTATTCATATCGCGCAGTGAGCTGTAAAAAACTGGATGGCAGTCTACTACTCCAGTCGCATGAAAAACTAAATAAATAAAAAATAATGAAAGTGTTTGCTTTTACAAGGTGTTGAATAAATGCAATATTGTTAGATAATTCGGGATATTTTTTAACTTTCATATACTTTTTCCATTATGACGTCATTATTAGTATTATGACGTAAAAATGACGGGTTACCTTCTAGTGTTTATATATCTGGCTACTGGGCAATAGAAAAAAATTTTATAGTCTGATTTAATATTGCATATACGATAGTTTGCAGTTAAACGCGTTCGGACGTAGCAACATTAACACACGAAGAAGTTATAGAAGTATGGGTACATTTTTGTAATTTTTCGAACCCATTGTGTCTGTCTATAGCGCCATTAGTAAGGATTAAAAAGTGGGCCAGTTAAATCCGGAATTCAAAAAATAAAGTCAGAAAATATCAAAAAAATTATCGAAAAAGTCTGTTAAAATAATGTTTATTTATCTGCTTACTTGGCAATAAGATAATTTTTAATAGTCTACTTCAATACTAGCTGTACGATAGTTTGGAGTTTAAACATTTTTTGGGTTGCAACATTAAACGCGAATACGTTATAAAAGTATGTATACATTTTTGTAATCATTACAAATAATTTTTTCTTATAACACTAATGAAAATAAAAAAAGTCGATTTAAATAATGCTTATTTATCTGCTTACTTGGCAATAGGGTAATTTTTAATAGTCTACTTTAATACTCCCTGTACGATAGTTTGGAGTTTAAACTTTTTTGGGGGTTGCAACGTTAACACAAGAAGATATAGCAGCATGTATACATTTTTGTAATGTTTCGAACCCATTTTTTCTTATCTATAACACTGATAAAAATAACTATAAAGTTGACTCATCACTTCTGAAACTGAAAATAAAGTTACAAAATGTTAATAAAATCCTCGAAAAAGTCTATTAAAATAATGTTTATTTTTCTGCTTACTTTACAATAGGATAGTTTTCAGTAGTCTGTTTTAATACTTCCTGTACGATAGTCTGGAGTTTAAACAACTTTTGGGATTGCAACATTAACACAAGAAGATATAGCAGCATGTATACATTTTAGTAATGTTTCGAACCCATTTTTTCTTATCTATAACAATGATAAAAATAACTAGAAGGTTGACTCTTCACTTCCGAAACTCAAAATAAAGTTATAAAATATCAAAAAAAAATCTCGAAAAAGTATATTAAAATAATGTTTATTTTTCTGCTTACTTAACAATAGGATAGTTTTCAATAGTCTGCTTTAATATTTCCTGTATGATAGTCTGGGGTTTAAACAATTTTTAGGATTGCAATATTAACACAAGAAGATATAGCAGCATGTATATATTTTTGTAATGTTTCGAACCCATTTTTCTTATCTATAACAATGATAAAAATAACTAGAAGGTTGATTGTTCACTACCGAAACTCAAGATAAAGTTGCGAAATCTTAATAAAATCCTCGAAAAAGTCTATTAAAATAATGTTTATTTTTCTGCTTACTTAACAGTAGGATAGTTTTCAATAGTTTGCTTTAATATTTCCTGTAGTCTGGATTTAAAACGATTTTTGGGGTTGCAACATTAACACAAGAAGATATAGCAGTAGGTATAAATTTATGTAATGTTTCGAACCCATTTTTCTTATGTATAACACCCATAAAAATAAACAGAAGGTGGACTCATCAACTTCTAAAACTCAAAAAAAGTTACAAAATGTCAATAAAATCCTTGAAAAAGTCTATTAAAAAAATGTTTATTTATCTTTTTACTTGGCAATACGATAATTTTAAATATTCTACTTTAATACTGCCTGTACAATAGTTTGGAGTTTAAACGTTTTTTTGGGTTGCAACATTAACACAAGAAGCTATAGAAGCATGTATACATTTTTGTAACGTTTGGAATCCATTTTTTCTATCTATAGAATCGATAAAATTAAATAGAAGGTGAACTCATCAACTTCTAAAACTCAAAAAAATTTACAAAAGGTTAATAAAATTCTAAAAAAAGTCTAGTAAAATAATGTTTATTTATCTGCTTACTTGGCAATAGGATAATTTTTAATAGTCTACTTTAATACTGCCTGTACGATAGTTTGGAGTTGAAACGTTTTTTGGGTTGCAAAATTCACACAAGAAGATATAGCAGCATGTATACATTTTTGTAACGTTTGGAACCCCTTTTTTTCTATCTATAGGACTGATAAAAAGACATAGAACGGGGACTCAGTAACACCTGGTACTAAAAAAGTTACAAAATATTAAAAAAACATCCTCTGAAGAATCTGTTGAAATAATGTTTTAATATCTAACTATTTGGCAATAAAAAAGTTTGCATTACTATGGCCTATACGATAATATTGATTTTAAACATTTTAATGTAGGATTACGTTCCTCCATAACGGTCCTCCGGAAAGCAAAATTTCGGACGCTAAAACCGTCCGTCCGTTCGTCACGAGTTATAATTTTGGCAGCGCGCCAAACCCAGTCAGTATCGCTTGGAGAAGCAGTAAACAGTTAAACTGAAAAGTACCAAAATGCGTCAAAATTTTGACATATATATTTGTGTATATATATATATATATATACATGCGTACCTATATATACATACATATATGCACTACACATTCATACATATATACATACAAAAGAGGTAAGCAACGATAAGGAATACTGCGTTAATAACCCGCGGTAGTTTCGTTAGAAGAGACTAACTGAATTTTTTGGGGGTAACAACATTAATAATCGAACATGTTATAGATCAATGTGTACATTTTCCATGATTTATTTTCTCTATCTAACACACTAATAAAATTGAAATAGATGAATATTTCATTAATTTTTGGGACTTGAAAGCAAAACATCGAAAAAAAATCAATAAAAAAAAATCAATTAAAACCATTTTTAAACATCTTTTACTTGACAATGAAATAATCTTCAATAGGCTGCTTTAATAAAGCTTAAACAATAGCGCGGAGTTAAAAGCTCTTTATTATTTTTTTTTTGTGGGGGGGGGGAGGGTAGGATAAGGAGATGTAAAAATATTAAAACACGATAAAGAAGTAATAAAAGCGGGTGCATTTTTTTGAGGGGGTGTAAATTTTTTAAAACTATTTTTCTTCTGCCTATCTCGATAATAAAAAGTGAAATGCGAGGTGAATTCATTAATTACCAGGCTCTAAAGATGTAAGATATAAGCAAAATCTCGAGAACGCCTATTTTTAAAATTATTTTTAAATATCTGGTTACTTGACTATGGAATTAATTTTCAATCGTCTGTTTTAATATCAGATAAATGATAGTAATATCAGATAAATGATAGTGTAGAACTTTTTTTTTTTTTTTGCGTGGTACGGATATGTAGAAATATTAAAATCCCACGAGGAAGTAATAGAACTGCGAGTTCATTTTTTTATATCTATTAACTCTGCCTTTCTGTCTATCTCACTTGTAAAAAATGAAATAGAAGGTGCGGTCATTTGTTCATGGAATTCAAATAAATGAAAAATATAAAAGTAGAATCAAAGAGAAAGTCTGATAAAATATATTTTAAATATCTAGTTATCTGTTAATAGAATAATTTTCAAGAAAAAACTCTTTTTAGTATTAGAGCGTAAATGATAATGTGGAGTTAAACATTTTTTTGAGGGATGAGGAGATGATAAACGTAAAAAACCCACAAAGAAGCTATAGAAGTAAATTTTTGTAGTTTTCGAAACTCTTTCGAACCGTTAATTTATTACTGGGAATAGACAAGAGTAAATTTTAAATAATACTTACAAGTAAAATAATTCAAATTTTGCTAGTAAGTATTATTTATTACAGTTAATGTTAAATTAACACTTAATTTTACAATTATGTTGGAATTCTAAAACTTATACATTTTAAACTTGTGTGTGTGTGTGTGTTGGTGTTGAGGCTCTTGCTCCTTGACCGGCAATATATAAGGTCAAGTCCATTAAGGCAATTGGGCAGACAGTGCTGCGACTCCGGTTTTTAATAGTACCACAAGGGTTGGAGTTGGACTTAGCTAAAAGACCCGTAATTTTGAACCGAGTCGAGACTGGAACACTTGACCCCGCATCTCCAGAGGTAAATTTTAGAACTTGGAGGATATTGCAGCCACGACGGATTTTTCGTGCACCAGCCGCCATTAGTGTACACAACGGTGGATTTGTCAGAGGCGAGCAGCGAACAGTGATGTTCAGATCACTGGCCCGCTGCTCTAGCCAACTGAGCCACCGCGCCCCTTTTTAAAACTTTGACCACTTCTGTAAAAATTCTGCTAAGACAATAGGTAGACAATAAGACAATTAGTAAATAAGAAAAAAAATTGCTGAGTAAAACTCCACTTTCATAGTATTCAATAGACAAACAAGATATTTGGGAAAGTTGAAAATTTTGTTTATTTAAAAAAAATTGTTTCGACTGATCTAATTGAAGTAAAAAAAAACTAGCTGTAAACTTATGCGTTTTAAGAACTTTAAAAAACATAACTGGTTCTAAGAACTTTCCATTAGAATCTATATATATAAAACACGTAGGTATGCGGCACAAAAATCGGCGATATTTCTACATTCCGAATGGCAACGGCTGCAACTACCAGATGTAAATATTAGCGGCCGACCGCGTGTGTGTAGTGGTTTATTCTTTTACTAGATAATTTATTCTTTTGTTCCATCGGTTTTTCTAAACGTATGTTAGAGGACAAACTTTTGACAAAACATGTTTAGATCTATGAAATCCAGTGTTTAGTCATGGACAGCTGTATGTAGGTTATCTAGAGTCCGTTCTTTTGATTCTGTCACTGTAATATCTCCTATTTCTGAAATACTCAACTGTGTATATCAAGAAGTTTGAGGAATATCATAATAAAATATTAATAATCTATATATATAAAACGCGTAGGTATGCGGCACAAAAATCGGCGAAATTTCTACATTCCGAATGGCAACGGCTGCAACTACCAGATGTAAACATTAGCGGCCGACCGCGTGTGTGTAGTGGTTTATTCTTTTGCTAGATAATTTATTCTTTTGTTCCATCGGTTTTTCTAAATGTATGTTAGAGGACAAACTTTTGACAAAACATGTTTAGATCTATGAAATCCAGTGTTTAGTCATGGACAGCTGTATGTAGGTTATCTAGAGTCCGTTCTTTTGATTCTGTCACTGTAGTATCTCCTATTTCTGAAATACTCAACTGTGTATATCAAGAAGTTTGAGGAATATCATAATAAAATATTAATAATTGCATTATAATATCTTAGTAGTAAGTAAGAGTTAATTGTCTACACATTTTTAGGTGTACTTGCTGAATTTTTACTCCATTTTATAAGTGAAGAAATTGTCCCAACAGTTTTTTATTTGGTATGATTAAGTGTAGATATCTGAATTGTGAACAATAGTACATATAAAGAGTGATGTAATCCACACTATATTTTAGTACTTGCGGAATTTTTACTCCATTTTATACGTGAAAAAAAAATTTGCCCCAACAATTTCTTATTTGATGTCATGATAAAGTATATCTTAATTTTGTGATATCTTAATTTTGAAAAATATTACATACAGAGAGGAATGTCATTTTTAAAATCTTTGTTGTCGCGTTTCTCAGTCTTATCTTTAACTCTGTTCTGAAGTAATGGAAATTCATATTTTTTTAATCACGTTGTTTTAGAATCATATGATTCTATGGATACCCTTATAGAGAATTTTGCAATGATTATAAATTTTTTGGCTGAGATCGCACTACCACTTAACAACGTATATCTATGATGACAGGTAATAGTAACATTCCTTACAGACGTTTCTTTCAGTTGAGTTTTAAGAAAATATAAAACTAAAAGCGACCATGCTGGTCGCGCAGCGGCTAGTAAAATATATATTACAAAAGGGTGTTAGTGTAAGAATAAGAATAGCTGCAAGAAAGAAACTATTATTATAAAAAATTTCACTTGAGTAAATATATAAATGTTATAAATTTTGTATTTTGATATTATGTATTTCATTTTTTCTGGAATTATATCAGCTTAAATACTCTTTTACGATTGAATACAAATAGATTTACAATGCAAACATTAATAGACTTTTTTACAATCATTTCACGAAAGTGCTTCATTTCTCTCGAAATACACAAATCGAATGGTCTTTTTTTACTATCAAATGCGAGAAAAATACCTTCTGACTTTCGGAATCTAATTTTTATCAGATATCGATAAAAAACAAAATATTTCTTATCGAATTGAAAATCCCTAACAAATGCCGGATCGATAATTTTTATGCGAAACAAAAGATACAACCTTATTTATCTTACATTATACTGGGGTAATATATTCGTTCGATCTCCCCCTGCCCCGATGCAGATAACGCTCTACTGGCTTCCCCGCCGTGGTCAAGAAAATCGATATACCCTTTTACGAACTATTGACCAATAACCAGTATTTGGCTTCTTGTATTTTATCGATTCGACACTTTCGCTGGCCAACAGAGACGACCATGGGCTCATAAAAAGGAAATCTGATTCCACCCTACTGGAGTGAGAGCCCCCGACCTCTTTTTATGTGTTTGTCAGGTTTTTCGTATAGGATTTCCTTCAATTTCCTCTTTTCTTTCGGATTCAATTATTTTGTGATGTAATTTTTTTTTCTCTTCAACATGTGTTGTGAAGGTGATGGTGGAAAAAGATGTACAATCGGGTGAAAGAAATATTTTTGTCGGTTGATAATTGCCAGCTAAGAGTTGAAAATTTTACAGTAAATTCATAGAAATATGAAAAAAATGTTTAAGGTGGAATGCCTACGTTGAAAATATCATTTTTTGACTATTTTGGTCAGTGTCATATTTTGCAAGAATCGTTTAATTCAATCTTTTCTCTTTTCAAAACTATTTTGATTTTCATTCTACATCAATTAGAAACAGAGTTATAGCTACTTAAAAAAACATCTTCTGCTACAAAATTGAAGTGACAAACAACTTTAAATGCGTTTTTCTCAGAAATATGTTTTTTAGTACAAATCTCTACTGTTATCATAGTATCTCACATAATAATGTATATAATTTAATAAAATTTTCAGGAAATGTTTTAGATACTATTGTTAATGAAATGACGCACAATAATTGGTGTATAATAAATAGTTTTTTATTTGGGGCTGTTTTTAAAAAGAAAGGAATGACGAATCGGAGAAAATTTTCATAATGGAAAATAAAATTGCGAGTATTATTTTTGCGTTTTAAAATTTCTCTTAGATTCTAGGTCATTTTGAAGATAACTGTCATATGTATCATGTGTGAGAAGGAAATTAAAATAGTAGCATTAGGATTTTGTGTAGAGTGATAGGCGTTTTAGCTAAATTTCATTAAAAATTACTTCAAATTGACAAATTTATAAAAAAGCATGCTAAATACAGGTAAGTTTTTGTTCTTTTTTTTAATTTTTAAGTGCTCTTTTACCATAAAAGACCAAAAAATCCTTTAAAAAATTATTGTAAAAAAAAATGACTCCGAAAGTAGGCAGTCATCTAAATACACAGAAAAGTGCAAATAATACAACTATAATCCCTTTGAATAAATCCTCTATTACTTTTTCTTATTTTGAAGGAACCATGAAGAAAATCTCATTTAAAAAAAATAGTTGTGGCATATTTGACATTAACCTGCAACATTTCTGTATTTACTATCCATTACATCTAAACCAGAAAAAGCATCGAAAATCAAAAGTTAGCTCTTGTAAATTTCTTTTATATAAATATCATTATAAGCATTCATTTTATGTTACGAATTTTTGAAGTTTATAATTATTAAAGTATGCAAAATAGTAATTCTTAAATGCATAATATTTTTATAAAATATTCAACAACTAATGCAATGTTTAAATGATAATATATTGAATATATCAAGTAAAAATTAGTGTTCAACAATTTATTTTGCATTCAGAAATTATAACTGATGCATGGAAATTAAAAAAATATATGTTCTCATCATTAAGTTAGGATAAACAACTCAATCATATTTCTATTAGTGAATTTGATTGCTGTATTCAAATCGAGGGTAAATTTTTATATTTGTTACATTTAAACACATTAAAACTGTAAATATGGAAAGAAGATAAATAAATTAATAAGTTATTTTCTACATTATATATTAAAATAACAAATTTTTATATTTATTTATATAATAAATATAAAAATTTATTATATAAATAGATATTTATATTTATTTATGTAATAAATGCATATTCATGACATACAACGAAGAACATATTTCTTACGTAAGTAAAGTACTTTCTTTAAGTAAATTTTTCTATTCTGTATGTTAAAAAACGCATGTCTATATTTATACGAATTAAACACATGTTAAAAACACTGAACAGAAAAACATATATTAAAAGCTTTTATTAGTCATATTATATTAACAGAATAAATTTTAAAATTTGTTCATATAAAATAAAATGGAAATAATTTTTTTTAAGTGAAATTAAATGCATAAAAGAAATAGAATATAGAGCGAATTTCCCAGAGACCGAATTTCTTTTAAAGGTGTAAATTTCTATGTTTCGTGCTTAAATAGTAAATTTCTATATCTATTCGCGTTAAAATCCTACCAAAGAGTAATGATGAGGAGCGTATTTCTTCAGAGAAATAAAATTTTGTATTCTAAAAAAGAAACATCTATAGTTGTTTGTATGAAATGAATATTATAGAATATAAAGCATAGTATATGATTCTTTAAAAAGTGAAATGTATACTCTAAGTGAGGTCTGCACAACATAAAGCCTGCTGGCCGCATGCTGCCCACCAGCACTTCCTCTGTGGCCCGCGAAGCAATTTGTTCAGACACAAAATATTATAAATCTAAAAACATGGAATATTACTTTTAGATTTATAATATTATGAAAGGGATATATAAGCTACTAGCTGAAAACCCGTACTTCGCTACGGAGCACCAAATTAAATACAATGGTCAATGTATGCAATTGATGTAAAAAAAAACAAAAAAAAATATATTTATAAAAAAATCGTAACGGACATTTTTATAGACAAAATAATATAGAAGAAAATATTCAAATTAAATCTAATAGACCATACTAAAGAATATAGTACCGTTAATATAGTACAGTTTGAGAAACATTTCTTTTACTGTATTTTAATATTTTTTTGGATAATGTCCAATCGTCTGCCGCATTAGCAAGAAAAAAAATATTTTTTTTGTCTATTTAGTTGTTATGGACGTAACGATAAATTAAGTAACAGTAAAAGAAATCACGCGATCAGCATTTAGGAAATTGAATTCTAAAAATTAATCTTTAAAAATTCACCAAAAATCAGAAAATAGAGGTAAAGATTCGAAAAATATTTCATTTTAAAGGAATTTTTAAGATCTTTATCGTGATATAAATTTTATAACCCTCAGATTATTATTTTAAAATCAAACTTAAAAAAGTTACTAAAACAGCTTAAAAATTTAATTTTAAAAAATCTAAGAAGAATTTTTCAAAAATCTTTCTTAGTGCACCCCTACACTATAAAAAGAATCGCCATGCAAAATTTAAGCTCTTTAGGTCCAGCGGTTTGGTCTGTGCGTTGTATGTCAGTGAGCCAGTCAGTTACGGAACTGTTTTATATATATATATATATATATATATATATATATATATATATATATATATATATATATATATATATATATATATATATATGAATGTTTATATCCATTTAAATTTCAACATGACCTGTAATTTATTTTTTTGTCACATAACATATTTTTCGCTTTCTCATCTATCCTATTTTCTTGCGGTCCGCAGCAGCGTTCCATAAAGTAATATGATCCTCATCACATTTCGAGTTGTACACTCCTGCTCTAAGTAATAAAATTATCTATTTAATTGCATTAAAACTCCACATATGGAGATAATTTCTTTTAGCAGGCAAAATTTAAACCATGCATTAAAAGAGAAATTTTTATAATTATTTCTTTTAAACAGACATAAGAAAATTACTACAATGATCGTATTTCTTTTCAGGGACTAGTGATTGTATTATATTATGATTAACTGAATTCCGTACTACTTTAAGATATAAATTACTAATGTCTATTAAAAGAGAACTTTATTGCCCATTAAAAATATATATTATGGAGTGCATTTCTTTTAACAGTTTAATTTTATATTCCACGTAAAAAAATTTAATTTCTATAATTATTTGTACTAAAAAGATGTTAAAAACCTACAAAATGAAGTGAAGTTCTTGCAATTTATACATGTGCCTCTTGAATAGATGTGTTTGTACTTCTTTACTTTTGAAATAATTATTTTGATTTTTCAAGATTATTTTATTTAAATGTAATTTCTTTCAAGTTATTTGGTTGTACTATTAAGAGAGATGTACTATTAAAAGAGATTTTTCAAATTGCAACTCAGTTTTAGATTATAATTGTAATCTACAATAACTATTGACTCAATTAAGAGCTGAAATCATTAATATCTGACACCTTACTTTGGGAATAAAAAAGATGAAGTTATGAAATTATTTTAAAGTGCATTGCATTTTTTTCAAAACAAATTATTATCTAAAATATAAAAGTAATTGAAATATTTTTCTTAATCAGTGTTTTGTATAACTTGAAACCCTAGGTTTTACAACATGAAGATTCAACGTGAAAAATTTAATTAATAAGAATAAGAACATGCTAGCACATAGTTATTGCACATGAATTTGTGTTAACACATTGAAAATTAAGCCTAGTCTGTTACGAAACAAATATGAGCATGCATAGCTTTAACCGATGACGAAAGTGGTAAACCATGAACATCGTTAATCAGACCTGATCTGTACAAAAATATTGATGTAAAATATGCTTAGTTACTATGTACAGATAATCTATGAATTTGATGTGATAATCAATACGCCAAATGTTTAATCTGAAATTGTAGGATATATAATAGCAAAGAAACGCCATCATCAAAACGCCATCATCAATGCCATACTTTCAAAAATATTTTTGTACTCATGAATATTTAAAATGATTTTTTCAACAGACAGGTAAGTTATCGCAAAATTTCTAGACTGCAAAAAAAAGAGCTGCTTTATGGTAAAAATATTTTTAAGACAAACGATTATCTTATTGTAATTTCAGTTAAATAAAATCTGCACTGAATAAAACTTATTGACTAATATCTGTTATCTAAATATAGGGGATAACAGAAATGTATTTTTCCACAGGTGGTGTCAACCAGCTGTATCAGTTTTAGAACCATTGCACCAGATGATTGCTGCATAACCTCAGTATTATTTACCATAACCCCAGTTTTCATGAATCGCAAAGAAAGTGTAGTGTAATATAGGACACCGAATTCTCATTCTAGTCAAGGTGCTAAAACACCATCGTAAGAATTTCAGACCTGATTCTTTCTACCATCTGCCATTTATATTTCTTTTGTAGAAAAATTGTGCAAGACGTTACCGTCTAAAAACCCAAGGGAAAGTACGATACCCCACAATTATTCGAAAAAATAGAACCTGAGAATTCGTTTGTCCTAGAAAACTGTTCCATACTTTTGAGAGAAAAAAAATAAAAAGAGGACATCCTAGGCACCGGACAACCGGAACAGGAAGCAAAAAATAGCGCACCGGATAGAAAAAAAAAATATACCTCTAAGTGCACCAAGAATTCCACGAGAATGGTAACTGCATGGAAAAAAGAAATCGAAAGTAAAATCTTTGTGAAGGTTCATTCATCAGCTGAACATAAAAAATTCCAAGAAAAAAAGAGCCCCTATACTGTGAAGAACTCAGGCAGTGTGAGAACATCACTCTTCAGGAAATAAAACTTATTTGTTTTGTTCACACTTTTTGCACTTCGGAGCACAAAAAAAAGAAAAAAAATATCCCTCCCCTTTTTCATAGGAGTTAAAGTAGGTTAGAATGCAAGGGGGCAGGGATTTTTTATGCAAGAGCTTTTTCCCTCGCTGACCTATAAAACTTTTTTTTTAAACAGTCTACCATTTCTTTGCGAAAACTTTACAGTGTAAAAAAAGAGAATGTATAAAAAGGTGTTCCCCAGGTATATGTAGGGGTTCCGTTATGTAGTGCTTGGTCCCCATTAAATACTGCCTCCCCCAAAAGGAGAAAAAAAATGTGATCTGGTTTTATAACGGTTTTTCTTAGTGGGTTAAGCTTAGCAATGGTAGGCACAGGTAATTATGTAGGTCCTGGTTTCGCAGCACGTGGTTTTGCATGTAGTATTTGGATTTGTGCTTTGTAGGTTTCACTGCGAGATATTTAACTACTGGATTACTGTTTGGATTTACATTATTTTCAGGTAAGATGCATGGGCGTAATTTTATGTTCCAAAAAAATATTCGGGCCATGAATTTTCGAAACTGAAATCAGTTCGAATCTTGCGTTAAAAATCGTGTTAAATTAAGTTAAATTAAGAAAATAGAATAGAATGAGGAACTTGATTGAACTAAAAGGAGAAAATACTCGTGAATGCAAAAATTAGGAAGAAATTCTAATATTTTCAACTAAGTTCGTAGAAAATTTAAATTAATTTCAGTAACTATACAACAAAAAATAGAGATATGATTAAATCATATATTTTTATCAAATTAGACACGTTTGATGAAAAAAAATCCTTAATGTACTAGCTGGGAGCGTCATTGGACAAGTGTACTTATTCTGTTAAAAGATAAAACCTTTGCTAGGAATTTTTTCCCCCTGACATTACCTTTAACTATAAACCTGTATCTATATCGAATCTCATGTAAAATACATGGTTTTAAATACTTAGGGGTAAAAAAGGTAAAATATTCAAAATAAGTCATTTGCTCCACAAAGAAAAATTTAGAAAATAAATAAAATCCTTCATATAATAGAAAATCCAAACTTAAGATGAAAATAATATTATTATTAAAATTTCATTGAATATTACATTCATTCAGATTATAAAAAAACTCATCCTTCATTAAATATAATTTCATAATTCCCCGTGAATTTCCTCTTGCTAAATAAAGTGGATCCCCTGAAGACAACCTAGGGCTCCTCATCCACCACAAAAATGTGAAAGAATCTTATGTCCAATTAAAACAACCACCATATGTTCAAAACTACCTATTGAAAAAAAACCCAGTAAAATATTGAAATTACAGTTACTCCAGCAAAAAAAAGCACATATATAGAGCATTTACATTTAATAGTTTAAATATAATGAATGATCTAAGGTAGTTAATCCCAAATTAGAATTCAAATTGATTCGTTTTCAAACAGTTCTTAAAAATTTCATTGAAAGGACCTACAGGGAGTGACCATAGAAGTGACACTGTTAGGTTATTAGTTTCGACTTCGAATCTTGAATTGTCAGTCTTTTACTGTTCTATATTATTAGCAATTTCATGTAAGTCTGAAAATGATATTTTTTGGAATATCGACCATTTAAAGTTAAATATGTCTGTTCACAATTTACAAATTAGCTGATTGCACTAAGCTATTTACAGTCATAACACATTGATTATAATTATGTCAAAACTTTCTTTTCGTTTGATTATTGAAATGGATTGCCTTAGATTTCTTAATGCTTAAAATTAGACTCGAATAGGAGGACATGAAGGATTAAAGGAATATATTAAATAACCAACAGCTGCGATACTGGCATAGTGCTTTTCTCAAGTTATATAATTCATAGACTTCATAAGCATGGTACTAACTTCTGATGCTATTCAAAGTTTGTATTTTTAGATTAGTACGTACATCCTGATAAATATGGTGTTTTTAATATTTAGGGGAAACACTTTATCGTTAATTTGTATTTACTTTCGCTATTTAAATACGAAAATTACTGTAAGTAATAATAAAAGAGATAGAGAAAATAAACGAGAATATCTTACTTTTACGTATAAAAGGCAGGTATAAGTTTTAGTCAGGTTAGTTGTCCTAAATTCTCTCAAACAATATACATTTCAAATGATTACTTATATAAACTGCATGCTTTTTCTTTATCGCTCAAAACAGATTAAAACGGAAATTTGAGGATAAATTTGTATAATAGTTCGTTTCAGATTACTGTCCTGCGTATATATAACACTTGCTACCAGGCTTTCATCTCAGGTGTTTCTCATCAACATAGCCAGTTAAAAATCCATAAAGTTTTATGTTACATATACGGTTGTAAACCATTGATGTCTATCATTGTGACAATGCTAATTACACGCTCTCATTTCATAATTCCGCTAATTTTTCAAACCTTTCCTTCAGGTTTCGTTATTTTTTAAGTTTCCTTGGGTGGTTACTTGAATAAATAAAACATTTGCACACACCTTAACATCTCTTTAATAAAATAATTAGTTTAGAAACAAGTAATAACCTAAAACACACAGCAAAAGTTTCACGCAGAGCATTCTTAAAAGGTTCAAAAACACTTAAAATCAAATTTAACAATAATAAATCTGTAACTGTGAAAGGTATGAATCCTGTTTTATTCAAAACACGCAGTTGAAAATTAAGAATAAATTAATTGACTCATGACTGCCAAAAATGTTACTTCGATGCTTTTAACTTGCACTTTATGGGTACCTATGGCTATCAAGAGTAAAAATGAAATTAAAAAAATGTGAGAAAAAGAAGTAGAGTGACCCTTTTAGAGGCTACTGATAAAATTATGTTATTAAAACCGAGATCAAACCTCGTGCCTAAAATTCTCTGAGGTAAGGGAAGAAGGTTGGGCTTACCACACAAGGTGATGATCTATGGTAATAAAAATACAGTTTTACCCGGTTTAAGATAATTAAAAGGTTGAAATTCTCTAATTTTTACGTGTGCTACAATAATGACCTATCTGTCTCACTTTCTCCTATTTACGATTATTTTTTCTTTCCATAAAATACAAATGGCAAGGGGGGGGAGGGGTTATAAAACCTGACACCTGCTATTTTCTGGGCTGATGACTTTATAACTGCACCATCAAACCATGTCACAATCTTTTTAAGAAACTTTCCTTCTTTCCGTCTTCATACACTGTGACTATATATCATATTAGAAAGTACAAAACAAGTTCTGTATGTAAATAAGAAAACAAAACAGTGACTTCTTTCAATACTTGATAAATAACCGTTATGATTTAAAAAATTAAAATTAATGTACTTATATTCAAAAAGCACGTTAGAAATATAGTATAGACATACACACTATATATATATATATATATATATATATATATATAAACAGTTCCGTAACTGACTGACTGACTAACTGACATGTAACGCACAGACCAAACCACTTGGCCGAAAGGACTGAAATTTTGCATGGCGATTTTTCTTATAGTGTAGGGGTGCACTAAGAGGGATTTTTGAAAAATTCTTCTTAGATTTTTTTAATTAAATGTTTAAGTTGCTTTTGTAACATTCTTTAAAGTTTGCATTTAAAATAATAATATGGGGGTTCTAAAATTTATATCAAGAGAAAGATAATAAAAAGTCCTTTAAAATGAAATCTTTTTCGAATGTTTACCTCCATTTTCTGATTTTTGGTGAATTTTTAAAAATTCATTTTTAGAATTTAATTTATTAAATGCTGATCACGTGATTTATTTTCTTTTTGTGATACTTCAAATTAAGTTTGCGTCACGTGCATAACAACGAAATAAATTGACAAAAATATTAAAGTACGGTAAAAGATAAAATTTAATTTAACCACTAGACTAATTGAGATGGAAGTTTTTTAAACGTTTAATTCAAATTAATATGTTTTATGGATATTAAACATAGAAATTAATTGCATACATTGACCGTTGTATTTAATTTGAATATTTTCGTCTACATTATTTTGTCTTTGAAAATATCCGTTACGATTACACACACACACACACACACACATATATATATATATATATATATATATATATATATATATATATATATATATATATATATATATATATATATATATTTGACATTAATTGCATACATTGACCGTTATATTTAATTTGAATGTACTCAATAGCGAAGCACGAGTATTCAGCTAATTTCATCATACACTGTGACTATATATCATATTAGAAAGTACAAAACAAGTTCTGTATGTAAATAAGAAAACAAAACAGTGACTTTTTTCAGTTCCTCTTATATGAGATAGAAGAATTGTACCGCACCGGTCACAGGCTTATGAGTTTGTTTTTCTATTTCCTTTCATGTTTTTAGTTTCTTGTTATTCTCCCCTTATTCCTTTTTGAGGGAGATTTGTGCCAAAACGTGACTCGATGCATCAAAAGCCTTGCGTCTCGGATATAACTCTGGAGACCTAAACTTCGAGTTCTTCTCTATGTTGATCATAATCTCCAGATATACCAACATTGTAATCCTCTGAATCCGATGACCTCTAAAAATGGAAGGGGAGACTAACAGCTTCTCAAAAGTGTTGCATTACCCAGTGTCCGACTTTTCCCGGAGAGGAAATCCTGAAAAATAATATTTTGGATAAGAATTCTTTATTTTTTTGTAACAGAAGCATTGCTTTGTAAAATTGTAGAAAAAAATTCAAGTTTTTAATATAGATTCAAAACAATTTTCCTCTTTAAAAATGTATCAAATCTGTTTTAATTAAAATCTAATGATAACTTAATAAAAACATTGAATTAATGATTATTTCCCATCTATTTTGTAATTGAGTGAAACACATCATTAGAAAACAAAATGGTTTTAATGATTACATGAAAACAAAATCAGTTTTAAAATGCATCGAGAACATTAATAGAAGATTAAATCTCTTCAAGTGACATAAATTTTATAATGAGAAGTCAATGTGTAATATTTTATTTAATTTGTTTAAGTTAAATTTTTTTAAACCAATCCCGCTAAGTCATTTGTTGGCGCTAAAGTAAAATTCCGTGATTTAGACCGGAAATTATACGAAAACATTCTTCCTTTCTCTTTCAGGTATTTCTCATAACACGCGTGAACGAACAAATGAAGTACAATTCTGTAAAGGCCCCTATGACAACAAGGGAGCAGCTACAAAAATCTGTGAAGGCCCTGTTGTTCCATAATGTATCACTTTAACCCTAAACACGCTTCTGACAGTGCGTAATTGCACTAAATATAACTAACCTCGTTGCCATACGAGACATGATAAAGTTCCTATTCATTGTTTGAAAAGAAATGAACTTGAAAGCAGTTTCAACCATGTGGTTCCTTTGTTTAGAAAATTATCAGACTCGAATTAGGAATGTTATTTGGTCTTAATTTTATGTTAAGAGTCAATATAAATTTGGTTTAGGATTGAACTAACTTCTAATTTCCATAAAAATTACATTTATGTAAAAATTCCCGCATTCTTTAATTCTGGGAATTGATTTTTAATATTAGTTTAAAATCCCTTAATAATTTCTTAATTTTATATCAGTTTATTGCAATTTTCAGAAAACAGATGCAGCATTTTTTCTTTCTCATAAGTATTTATTGGGTTACAATTATGAGGCTTCATCGAAAAAGTTTTTATATCAATAATCGTGATCATATAACTGACGTCATATTTAAATATAAAAGTTAAAAAAATTGATTTGAGAAGCCATCTTATTTCTTAATCTTTAGTGCATTTTCAAACACAATTACTAGGAAAATTTAAAATTATTTTATAAAGAAGTCTCATGATTGCGTGCTTGACGTCACCTCACTTTAAAATTGAAATTAATTTTGCCTTTTCCCTCCAGTGTTCTAGTTAACAAAGATAATTCTGGTTCTTTACATAAAGAGTGGAACAAGAAGTGGCATTAACACACCACAAGTATTTTAAGATATCACTGCTCTTTCAAAATCAAACATTTAACCCCTGTTAAATCATTGGTTAAAGCCACTTGATATCTTTTCATGGTTTAAGAACCTGATCCATAACATATATTATCAGGTATTAGTATTTGTCTTTCGAGAAAAGCCACGGAAGGGTTCTCTGTAAATCATGATAAACAAAAAATTGATACAGATCACAATTATTAAGATATTCGTTTTATTTGTAGCTGAAATTCAATATTGACATTTTTAGGATCATATCGTATTTTTTAAGCATATTTTAACAGCAATGTAATTGTGAAAAAGGCAACAGTTCTACAAATTATAATAAATTATGCATCTTCTATATTGTTTAATATAATGTAAATATATCTAACCGCATAAAATAAGTAATTATACACGGTAAAAATAAAATCTGTCCCTTTTGAATCTACTATAGTAAACCGAAATATTTAAGTGTGTAAATATGCAGTATTCAACTCAACGACGTAAGCAAGGTCAATAACGTAAGTAGTTGGGGGGAATCCGTTCATATTGAGCGATATAAAAACCGTATGGGAAAATAACGATTAGTTTAAAGGAAAAAAAATCCTTTATTAAATTTTATTATAACTTTCATTTACAATATTTGTTATGATTCTATGGCTGAAAAAAGTTAGAGGGGCAGATAAAAAAGTTTAAAGTCCTATTTCTACCGATATTATATATATATATATATATATATATATATATATATATATATATATATATATATATATGTAATATATTAAATATTATGCCCTTCATTCTAGCATTTAAATTCCCTTTCCTAAATCCAATCTCCTGTAACATTACTTATCGCTTTAAAACTCTTAGCAACAGAACTTCCCATGAATCGCATGCCATTTCATTTCTACACTTGTACACCTCCGGATTCCGAGGCGTGGTTTCGCATCGCCCCAATATTTGCTGACCCTACAAAATAATAGCCACATATTTTTGTCGCCCTCTTGCGTTAAGGTTGAAAGGTGATATTCGCTTCCGAGCTGTCTTCTGAAATGGATGGGTGCACTTTTGTCGCTATAATAAATGATTCGACCAGACTACTTCCAAATTTAATTTTATTCCTTCCATGCTGAGTATAGCTCCAGCCATGTAAATATGAGCAAGTTTCTCTTTTCAGATTATAATTTAAGGATGTAATGGATACATTACACACACACACACACACACACACACACATATATATATATATATATATATATATATATATATATATATAATAGCCATAAAAACTAAAAGAAATTGACTACAAGACTCCTATTGTCCATAACACATATTCACATATATGGATATTTTATTAATGTTTTGATTTTTTAGGAGTGACATAGGGGAAACAGAGTAATAATTATTTAGTATACTACAGTAACACATGTTGATAGTAATGTGGTGAAAAATTTATACATAAAAAAGACTGAAGAATAAAACCCAATCAAAAATAGATATTGCAGAAAAGCTTTCGAGCTCACATTATTTATAATTTCATCAGAAAAAAAAATTATGGCCAAAATACTGAAAAAAAATAATAAAAATCCCTTAAAATGCCGCCAACAAGTTATACTTTCTCCGGTTCAACGATTTTTTCCCCCCCGCCATTCGCGTAAAAGTGTTTTTCCTTTGCAATAGAGTCCATGCCAGGAAGCAACTGTCCCATTTGGCAATGTGTTTTTCTAATGAATGAATGCAAATAATCATTCATCGAAAAAAAAATTTTAAAAATTAATGATAAACACAAATTTAAAGTATAAGAAATCGTGTTTGTAATAAAAATCCAGCGTTTAAGGCTTAATAAAAATTTGAAAAGGAAAAGTGAAGCACTAAAGCGACGAGAATGCGATTCGAACATCCTGGGACCAGTTTCCTTTTTATTGAATTTTCAGTGTGGAGTTGTCAATAAAAAGAGAAAGATAAAATTTTTAAAATAGAATATATTTAAGTGTTTTTAGAACTGACAATCGCTTTTTCTTTGAATGTAAGTATGTTCTGTATATGAAGGATAGGTCTCAAAGCAGTTTCATTTCAAGTAGCGTCATCCGCGATTTATGACTTTATGAGTTTTATGACTTCATGAATATTAATTCCCTGATGCCCTAAACATAAGTTAAGACAAAAAATTTAGATTCTGAACAAAATGCAAATTTTCATTTTTGGAATGTATTTATATTTTTAATATTGCGTGTGATTATCTCTTTTAGATTTGTATTTCCTTCCGTGTTTTCACTTTTTTTAGTCTAAATTTTTACTGGGAGAGTTTAAACCTTTACATTACCCTGAAATAAATAAGTTTTAATGCCAATTAAATAGAATATATATAGTATATATATATATATAATGTTATGACTGAAATTCATTTATCAAATATTTTGTTTCATAAATTATTTAAATGCAGACTCTATCGTAAATTGTTTGTGTTTTAAAATTTCCGTATTCAAATATCCAACTATATGAAAAATAAGAGTTGAATAACAATTTGAGAAATTAAAGCTATGCATAATTGATAGCATGAAAACAGAAAAGAATAACAAATTTACATAAGTGTAAGTTTTAAAAGCTGTTACATTTGAAAAATTACAAAGAAAAAATACATAATGATTTCATACAATAAAAAGGGGGCTAAATGAATTTTTATTTGTTTTTCTTTTGTCAAGTAACTAAACAAATAATATTCAAAGTGAAAGTTAATCAGAAGAACTGAAATGAAATAAATATTGTTATTAAATGGACAATTTGATGTATAAAGACAAAAATAAATATTTTTCTCGTGCCATAATCTATTGCTTTAGAAACATAAGTAGTAATTTAAAACAATGAGAAACTAAAGTTATATTTTCTCAACGTTTTTGTAATTTATTCCTCATTATTCACATTTTAGATAAAATTTAATGTGTGTTATTAATAAATATATCACGTTAAAATATATTTATTTAATGTTTCATATATTTTCTGGATTAATCATATAACTTTTCCCTATTTTTGTACAATATTAGTAGGGCAGAAGTGAGGAATTTAAATGCCATATTAAGAATGCTATGATGCCACATGCAAAGTGATATTTTATGCAGGGATTTTAAAAATAAATGTGTTACATTTACTTTATGTGTTACATTTACTTATTATAGAAAAATAGTACTGAGTAAAATCATCAATTATAATTGCTATTTAGTTAGTTTTATTCACGAAATGTGTGCTGAGTTAAATAAGTGCAATACAAAAGTCATAACTCCCTTTATCTATAAAAAATATAAAGCAAATGATTTTGATATTGATCTTAAACTTTAATGTGAAATATTGAAAAATATACTATTGCGTTATGATTACGATACGATATAGATTTTTTTTTCTCTAAGATACATTGTATTTTTTGTTACGTACTAAAATTTCGCTACTTAACTTTCCATAATAGCGCAAATAATTTTTATTTGCCAAATGCATTAATATTTCGTTAAAAACTGAACAGGGAAATAACAAGGAATAAAATAAGAACATTTATGTATAAATATGTAGTTATCAGCAGCCGAAAAAAATTTCTTTTTCTGTCTTTTATATGACAGGCAGAAAACATTCGCATAAAATGATGAGAAACGAGATATTATTTTTATTCGATAAAAGCATAGCTCCAAATAAAAGAGAATTATAACTTTATGCAACTCTGCACCAAAAGTTCCATATCTTGAACATTTTTCACTAATATCATCTGAATGACAGAAAAATGCAACCTAATCGTTTTGATCTCCAATACAATAAAAATATTCTATTGTTTTGTTGTGGTCAAGGAAGTCATTCAACATTGGTCAAGACATCTGAGCATGCGTTGAATCTGGCCAATAACAAAACACCAGAGTTTTATTTCAGACGAGAGACAATAGATGGCACTACTGGGGATTTATTTCCGATTTTGACTTGCAACAGCGCGCTTTTTTTCTCGCTCTTCTGACATTAATTCTACCTTTTCTCTAATTTTAAACATAAGTAAATTTTGGTATAACTTCTTTTGGAAACGTCTGGCATAAATTTTAAGGGAAGTGAAACTAAAACATGATTAGTCCGGTAAAATATGCCCCAGGAATAGTTATTCGAGGTGCAGAATAATCTCTATCGTGTGTCAAAAAGAGATCATTTTCTCTGTAAAATCGCAGCTCTTAAGCATCATATGTCTGAGAAACTGCGATAAAAAATGGAGGGTATCTCCCGTACGATCATGTTTAGATTATTCTTCAAGTTTTTACTTCTGGAGGACACAAAACAAATAGGAACATCAAACGTCTTAAAATTACACTTTCTTAATAATGGACTTCTTATATCAACCTTCCATTCCCCAAATTTTAAACAATATTAATAAACTAAACCTTGGTCACTGAAACGTCTGATTATTAAGGGAGACAGAATATGCCAGTTGTTTATACCGCTTTCACTTCAAGCCAAATTACAAATACAAAAACAGCATATATCAAATTTTGAGATGATTAAACGTGCATATTTACTAAAATAAATAATTATGTCTAGTAACTCTACATCCCCGATTATCGGTGCTAATTAAAGTGGAACTTCTTGGAAAAAAATGGAAACACGTATAAACTAAAAATGCCTCAGTTTAATGAAAACAAGGAAATATTCAAAGATAATCAGACAAACACCTTAATGATCTAAAGAAGATTAAATTAAAATAGTAATAAAATTTACAAAGCTTTTAGCTTGAAAATTTGTCTGTTATAGTCCGCTGTTTATGAGCCATGTTGCGATTCTGTTGGAAAAACACAATTTTATGTTATCTTTTTTTAGAGTGGTGGACGTATGACCTGCGTAGATGATAATATACTCTTGGATAATTGACTTTTCAGAATACAAATAAATTTCATTGAAATTTCAAATAAAGGCATTTGATCTGTAAAACAGAAGCGAATAATTTTATGATTTATTACCTTATCTTAATTATTATCTGTAGACAATATTTCCTGTGATTATTAACACGCTGATCTTTACTAGCTCTAAATATTTAAAAAAGGAGACCAGCCATTGATAAAATCAAAAGTTTTAAGTAAAATTTGCCTAGATGCATTGAGGTAGAATATAAAACTGCAACTAAAATAAAAGCTTAAAATAAAATGGTATTGGTTAACATATAATGTAATATAACCTGGAATCATTTATATTATAATATCTAACAAAAGTAAATGTTTTTGTGTGAATACATAGAGAATGTAGAATTCCTAATACGAAACTTTATCGCTATGTAATATTTGTCTAATAACTCCAATAATGCAGATTTGATCCACGTAAAAGTATCGTACACTGTGAAACATTTTCTATTTTATCACAAAGTTATAACTATAGGATATATTCTACCATTGTAATTCATAAAATGCAACTTTTATCTTTAATGCTCAATTTAAATGGTTTATATTCCTGATGGTTGTTTGCTTTAATGTTTTTGAGTCGTCAATGTAAACTTCAGTTTATATCAAAATATCTTTGCTGTAATTTGAATTCAAATAAATAACAAATTTTCAGCCACCGTATTATTATACCAGGAAAAAAATTGCTTTCGTATGTTCAATTGTTAGCATAATGGACATTCCAACGTGAAGTACGTTACCATCCATGCAGAAAATCACCCTGAATCGCGAGCATGTATTAATTGTGTATTGGGTATTGTATGGTATTAACTAATATTTCAATTTGATTTTGGCTTGTAAAATTCAGCAGATTTAATTTAAACTCTGGTTTTGAGGATCAACGTTGAGTATTTGTTTTAGATATCTACTCGAAATTTGACACCAAACTGAACCTAATTTATTATTTCTCCGTTATAGATCCTCACAGTCTTTTAGCATAATGTCAAATAGCTGTTCGACGACCATAACTGTACCTTACATATCCATAAGTATTTAACATGATAAAAAACGTATCCATGAAAATGAGTAAGTAGTTATCGTTAGTGTTCAAGTGAACTAGAATTCTATAAACTCTGCACTAAATCTGACATACTATTTTTTTAATCACCCTCATTATAATAATGGCCTTTAAGCTTAACATTTATGAAGGAAATAATTTATCATAGTATGCAATCTCGATGGACTTGATTATGATTGGATGCACTGACTAGTTCATAAACAGGACAAATCTTGCTATTACGGTTATACAGTAACGCAGTAAGTGCTAGATTTTAGAATACACGAAGCAAAACTTTTAAAAATTTAATATGACATCAAAACAATCAAGTCAATAATTATCGTAGAGTAATTGTCGATTTACAAGCTTTTGAGATAACCTTTAACTGCGTTGATATTGAAGAGCTTTCTAATTTGCAGTAAGCCCAGTTTACAAAAATGCAAGAGATTTTAGCTTATGTTTTTCTAGTTTCTACATTTAAAATAAGTAATATTTAAGGTTATGGCAGTTTGAAGACTTTAGTGGATGAAATTTTCTAACTGAAAAATTTTAAAGGAGTTTCGAAGAAACAAAATTCATTTCGGTACTTAAATGTTTTTGAAATTTTTCTTCCTTTTTTTAGTATTTGAAAAGACTAGCAATTTATGCAAATTACTCTTTAACGAGAGGTAAAAAAAAAACTGTCCAACAATGTTATTGAAATAAATTTCATCAGTGCTAACAAACGTCAAGTAGAAGAATGTTTATTGCCTTGGAACATGCGGTCTCAGGGAGCCTAAAAGCATTTCCTCGTTCTTTTAACTTTTCCCACTTAGAGTGTTTACTTCCAAAGACAAATCCGGCTGTTATGAGAAGTTTATGGTTAAAAAAGAAAATTTAAACTAGAAATATTATTTGTAAAGCAAAGAACAAAGCATTTTCAAGCCTAGGACAGAAAAACACATTAGCTTAAATGTTTTACATTGCGAAAGATAAACTTTGAGGAAATTTATTAATGTGAGACACAGAAGTCCCGGTTGTTATGAGAAGTTTATATATTTAAAAAAAAGTAATTCAAACTGGAAATATTAGTTGTAAGGAAAAGAACAATACATTTCCCAGAGAGATATTAAACTGGACTGAAAAACACATTTACTTGAATGTTTCAACATCACAAAAGATAAACTTCAAGCGAATTTATTAACGTGAAGGAGGAATGAAGCAAAACCTTCTCATTATTACGAAAATGTCGTATTTAATATAATAATGTAAGTTTAATTTAAAGCATTTAAAGTTGGTCCCATAAAATATTTGCAATGCATTATACTTATATACACAAAACAAGCAGCGAGTAGTGTAAAAAGAATCTGTTTAAGTCCTTAATATTACTATCTTTATAAATGTTTGTGTTTATATAATGTTTTAAACTAATGTCAGCAAAAAGGCATTAAAAGGATATTTTAAATTTTAATTATGCATGGTATTTATCTACCCGCGAACAAATATCACATATTAAAAGTGAGTTCTTTATAGTACATAATAAACATCCCTGAGGTGAAAACTTTATTTTTAAGGTGCAACAGTGAGAAGGCAGTCCAAACTACGAACTGTTGAGCAAAAACCGCAAGTGCCGCGGAATTGCAATCTTTCTGGGATAAAGATACAAAACTAAAAAAGTAATTTGTAAAGAACACACACGTGTTCGGAGCCAAGCGCTCGCTATGCTCTTGTGCTTTTATTGACAAAAGCATTTCTTTCGCTTGTTAAACTTCATTTGCGTTCAAATGAAGCCAAAAGATGCGGTAAAGAAGGAAGTAAATAATGAAAGAAGGTAAGAATTGCCCGAAAGGGGATGCAGGGAACGGGGTAACGCGCCGCTTATGTAAATTTTTCCCTTTTTAGCTATCAGCAGCTCTGAAGTGGGGTTACACTGGTTTCAGGTAAGTCAAGACGCAGAAAAAAGAAAGGGGTACATTTCCTAAAGCTAAGGATTTCATTGTAATTTATTTCTTATAATAGTACTCTCTGTGTACTTATAATAGGGGGATGGAGTTACAAAACAGATATACTGATATGACAACCCTATTGTAAAAGTTTTTTCTTTACGTCCGGTTTCCCTGCTTCAATTTGATGATTTTAAGACGATTGTTATTCAATAATTAGTTTTAGCAGCTAGTTTTTGTGATATCTATATTCATACTTAATTTATCTTAGGGGATTGACTTCTAAACAAATGTTTAAAGCTTGTTGCTTTTTTTTTGGTCTCGTATTTGAAATTTATCATCTTCACCGGCCATCATGAGTCGGGATTTTAATTTGAGGTCCCCACTTTAACTATTTGGCTTACGAGGACATGGATTAGGAGTCAAAATTGTTAAAATAACTTACATGTAAAGAATATTATAGACTGTGCCTTGTACACTAATGGCGGCTGGTATATGTGAAATCTGCCGTGGATGCAATGTCCTCCAAGTTCTCAAAATTACCTCTGGAGGTTCGGGTTCAAGTGTTATGGTCTCGTCACTTGACTCGGTTAAAAATTACGGGACTGGGTCTTTTTAGAAGAATTGATCTGATGTTGCTGTCGGTCAAATGGCATAAGCAACAACAACAACATATTATAGACTGTAAATTCAACATATTATAGACTGTAAATTCAACAACATATTATAGACTAAAAACTCTGCACTAACGCTGACATACTATTTTTTTAATCACCCTCATTATAATAGATTGGAAAGCAATTAAAATGTTCCCTTTAATTAATAGACAATATAGATCTAGGCGTTTTACCATAAAAATGTATTACTGTTAGCAAAAAAACACGAAAAATTATGCTGATTTCCATTTAAAAGTAAATAGATATACCAATGTTTTTTAAATGACTGAGAAAAGACAGTTTTAAATATTGATAGCATTTTTTGCCTAGAAAAAAAAATCAAAATTGCTGAGAACAAATTATCTTCAAAATTCAAACTTCCAAAACAAGGACAGCGAACTTTCTAAAATTTCAGAAAAAGTTAAGTTTGTTGCTATTCTTTTTATGAAAACATAATAAATGATTTTTGGAATATATTGCAACATATTGTAACGTGTATTTGTCATGGAAACAGTAGATCCCTTTAGGGAGTGAAACAATATCCAATAATAGGTCCAGTCCGTTAATAGGTGACAAGGAAGGCCACTGTCCTATTTTGAGTCAAATTGAGCATAATTAATATCACTAACTAGAATATCTAAATCTCCATGAATTTTCTAAGCTTAGAGTCAACACTTAAGGAACAAATGCTTTATCAATTTGTATCTATTAATTAAGATGCCAAATGATGTTTATGAGAAAATTATATATGTTCATCTATGTTTAGGAGCATTTTATCAACATATCACTCGCGTTAGTATGTATTTGGCATTGGGTAAAATTTATGTTTAAAAGCAATTTGCTGTTAGTTAACATTAAAAAAATACATGAACTAATGCAAGATAAAAGAAATGCGTTTCAGTAGGCATTGTCTTTCTTTCTCCCCGAAACAACTGTCGAAAATGCAGCTGAACGATCCATTCTTATAGGTAATGGAGTGCACAAAGTTTATCTTAGCAACAGAAAAACTCTTCGGTCGTCAGCGCGTTTCTTTATTTCTGTAGTGCGTGTATTTTAGGTTGTTTTAATCGTGGACAAAGTAATTTAAGTTTCAGCCATAATATCAATCAATCAGAAAATTTTTAATACATCTGAACGAAAATGTTAAAAATATGTAGCATATAACGAACGTAATATGTATTTCATTTTCACTATTTTGTGCTCACACTTTTCGTAAAATGACAGTGCATAATTTTTGTGCAAATATATAGTTTTCTGAAAATATCTAAAAAAACAGACGCATCTTTCAAAAAAAAAAATTGCCTAACACCAAATTCATTTTTCTCACTTTTCCTATAAAAGACATAAAAAGTTTACGTATGGAGAAGTTACCGAAATTTTAACTACGCCAGTTTGATCGTATGATTTTATAAATTTCTTTTTCTCCTTTAAATAGTTCTGGTCTTTTTTTTAGAAGCGAATATTTTTCTTGAATTTCTTCAAAGGCAATTAATTAATTGTAATGGGAAATCATACAAAGATTAAATTCCTCACCTATATCTGAAAGTCACACATCACATGAGTATATCTCTCAATAGTTGATTATTTTCAAATAAAACTTACATGAAAGATAGTTAAAATTAGGTATTTGCATGTTAGTATGGAACAAATTATATTAGAGAGAAAGACAATGGAATTAGGAAGCTTAAAATTGAAGTTTAGATCTATGTTCATCATCAACAAAATAATCAACAAAAGTATTTTGCTGTGATTTAAAAATCAAGGTGGATGCTGTTGAGCCAGCTCCGATATTAAACAGCTCTAAGTAAAGTTTGTAATCATACAGGCTTTCTTTTAGAATGGTTTTATTTTGTTTCCCAGTGTCACGGAAAATACCCAAATGTCACGGAAAAAACTGGTGATAAATCAACAATAGCTTTGTTGCAGATTTATCACCAGTTTAGAAAAAAATCTATCTTAAACTTTCTTTCATGGTTATAGTTTTATGCTCTGCATTCATAAACATGTAGATACATAATTTGAGAATAAATGCTTTCATGCAAACTTTATTTATTGGTAAGAACATTAACGGGTCATACTTATTTATTATTGAAATCTAAGCCAGTAGAGAGCCATATAATTTTTAGTTTCCCCATCCATTGAAAGTTAATATTCTATAACGGAGAATATTTGGCGCTATTTCTAAAAAAATGTATTACTATTAACTTCCAGTATTTGGACCGGCGTCAAATTTCAAGACGGCGTTCCTTTTTTAGCCAGAAAATATAACAAAACCAGAAAATATAACAAAAATAGTACTCATGCGGCCAATTGAAACATGAAACTGGGAAAAGTAACCTTATCGTTAGTTACGTTTATGTAACAGAAGGTAAAGACAATGCAAAAGAAAATAGCGGAAAAATATTAATAAAATCTAGACAAGTTGGTTTTTGCCCTCAAGAGGGATTTTTCTCCCCAATAAGCATTTGAAGCTCAATGGAGTGTATAGGATCAACAAAACAGATGTTTCAGAAAAAGATTTGCAGAAAAAAAGTAGCGTCCCCATAAGGTTTGAAATAAGGTTCGTGTCTTCATTTAGCAAAGGTAAAAAAAAAATAAATAAATAAATAAAACGTCCTCTGCATCTGCATGAATATGAGGATCTTTAATTTATATATATTTCATGAGAATACTGCTTTTAGATAAATCTAACCAATACCAACTGGTGCCAAATTTGGTCACCAAAGTGCCCAAACCTGGCAGAATCACCAAATTGCCAAGTCTCAAAAATGGAACGCTTCCATGAGCATCGGAGTAAGACTGGTGACTTCTTAAATCAAGACTGGTATGGAAAATGCCATTCGTCAGCTTAAATATTTAATGGACTTAGTCTTTGGAAACTTCGGCAAAAATACTGTTCTTAAAAATTTCTAACCGGTTCCAATCGGTGCCAATTTTGGCTGCTAAATTCCAAACATCACTAGAATCACCAAGTAACCAAGTCGCTAAAACATCTCGTGACTGATAATGAAATGCATCCTAATTCTCACTTAAAAATCGTTATTGATAGGGAGAAAATATAGTCAAATTTTTAAATTACTTTTATCCTAACACAGTATAGTGATTGAAAAATCCAATGTTTGACAAACGCTTTTTTTTAACACTCATTTTCAAATGACAAATATCCATTTGTTTTAGTAAATGATAGTCAAGAGATCTAAATAATTAGAAAAAATTTTATTTATAAATTAATAAAATTTAGAAAATGATAATTACATAATTTATTCCTAATTGTGTCCTAAAATATGTTATATTTAAACTGATAGAACACTTACGGTAACGGAACGGTATGTTTTTTGAAAATGAAACACTATGCATTTTCTATTCTAATATATAACAACATCTTCCCATACATATATACTTTGATATTTTTACTTTTAAATTTTTCAAGAGAGTGAGTGCCATCTTTTTATTGTTAATGAAACAAAAGCTGTTGCTTACAGTATAGCTTTACACAGAAAATTAATCAAAAAGAAATAAAAGCAAAGCTTTCAAATATTTCTACGAAGTTCAAAACTTTTTTTTCCTGTTGACAGCATAGCTCACGTAAAAACCCCAAAACCAACACGCACCTCTCTATCTGTGACGCCGAAATGCGCTCAAGTTAGCCATTTAAAAAGCATCAACAAACTTCAAAAGCATTTTAAGTACCAACCCCTAGAAAGAATCCTTCATTAAAAAGTGTCATTTCGCGATAAGGAAGCGGGCTACCTTTATTTTGATGTTACTAATTAATGCGACAACTCCAATTTAAATATTTAACTTTATACAAAGAGGCACATTTGCTCAGATCAAATTTGCCGTGCAGAAGGAGGGAAAAAAATTATAGGACTACTTACGGGAGAAGCTGGAAAAGTCAAATCATTTTATTTTAAAGCCCATCGTGAAATGTTATCAATTCTCTTAATTTATTTCTAAAATCTTTTTCGTTTTAATCAGCGTTGCCTTTAGATTCAGTGAGCAGATCAAAGGAGTTTTTTTTTCCTCGCTGTTTGACTGCTAATGCAGTATATTGAATACGGGAATTTGTCGAGGCAAAGGGTACATTCGTATGCGAGGAGAAAAAACAAGTTAAAGAAATGCATTTACTAAAACTTGTCAAAGTTATAGAGCCTTTTAGAAGAACCATGTTTTACCAGCATAGTTTCATATAAAGATGAGTTACATATAAATATTTCATATAAGCATTGATTATTTGGTATTGGTAAATAAGCATAGAAGCATTTATATGTATATATATATATATATATTTATATATATATATTTTTTTTAATTTGTAACTTTATTATGTCAATAAACATCCTGAAATTTAAAAAATATATATAATTGCTTTTATTTATTTACGCTGCAAATATAAAAAGTGTTGTTTATTTATTATTTATAAGCTATGCTTCATCGTTATGAACAAACCAGTTAGGGTAAAATTCAATTAATTCAATCGAAGTTATGACTTTTGAAAGTAAATTGAAAGCATTCATTCGGATTAGTGAATTTTTTAGAGACCTATGAATAAAATATGTTTCTGGAACTAGAAAACATCGATACAAGCTGAACGTTCATAATCCAAATCATGAATGGCAAATGAATTTTGCACGGAATAAGAATTGGAAAGGCTTTTTTTAAAGCCGTTTTTAAAGTAAATGTTAGAATTAGGTCTTTTACAATACAAAACTCATTATTTTTTAAATAAATAGCGAGCAAACGCAGCAGTCATTCGTTTGTTTTTGTATTTTATCAAATTTTGCGCAAATAAACATGCAGTTCGGAATCCAATTACCTGAGGTAATTTAGACGACTCCTATTGAGTTTATCGAAGCACTCGAGTATAGTAGAATTATCGTAATTTTTTTAGCAATGAAACATGCCTGTAAATTTGGAGGAAACAGAAATGAAAGTATAAAAATTATTGAAGAAAATTATTAAAGAAAAGTACATTATTAACTCACTAGACATGAATTTAAAGAGACTATTAACTGTACGTCAGCTTTGAAGGTTTTAAAAATGCCCATTGATTTCAATACACAGGAGCAGAGCTTTAGTCCACGCAAAGATTTATCATTACAATTTCAAATGTTTCGAACCAGTTCATGGACAGGGTTTTCTACCGCAGAGGAAAATATAATAGAGCAGAGGGACAGACATAACGCTGCAATCATTTGCAACAATAGCAAAATTTTTCCTACAAGGCAAAGGAAACAAATTGACTCTCTAGAAATGAGAGTTTATAAAAATTAAAAATGTGTATGGCAAAAACGTAGGATTGCCATACAGCGCTAAAGATTTTATTAAAAAAAATGTGATTGAAAATTTGGAGTGTATCTTTCCAAAAGTTTTTTCCAAAATAATAAAAGCAAAATGTACAGGAAAATTTAACCACATTTAAATTAAATGTTCTCTATGAAAGCTGCAATTAAAAGTTTTCGAGATTTTCTTAGAAATATATTTAAGTGTTATTGGTATATTGTTTTCTATTTTGGCGTATCTTACCAATATTTTTCCTATGTGACAAATCTAGGTTATTTTAACAAATGCTCTTACGCTACTTTAAGAATCCTTGCTATTAAGCAAAGATAACCCTTACAAAGCACTTTTAAAATACAGACGGTAGAAAATTCTACAATAGTACGCGCTTCCTTTCAGCAAAATCTTCTAAATTTTGCAAAATTTGCTCCAAAACTTTGGACATTGCTTGCACGCAAATTAATCGCCATATTACAAAAAAAAGCAAAAAAAAAAAAACAGAGATTTCTGTGTACCGAGAGATTTTTTTGGGACAAATAAAAACTTTGATTTTTTTTAATATTTAGCTTTCATGTGTTTTTACAATTTTATAGGTGTTGGGGGGGGATAGATAAGTTTTATACTTAATTTTAATATCTCTATAAAAGAAACGCTTTTTAAGAGAAATGGGAACACATAATTATGGATATTTCACTGTTTGAGAATGTACGTGGAATTCAAGAAGGAATTAAAATTAGGTCTGATCACATTCGGAACTTTGGGAATTGTTTTTATGATTGCAAAGGTCAGTTTACTATATGTTATATGTTTTTAAATAGTTTATTTAAATTTTTTTTGCATTTTTTTATTTTATAATCAAACTCACTTTTTTGCAGATAGATGCACTGCTGTATATTAAGTTTTGAGAGTAATATTTCTTGCATTGTTATTAATTTAGTTAGCGATGATTTAAAAAAAATTACGCTAAAAGAATTTATTTTAATGCGTAATGTATCATTTTACTATAAAAAGTAGTTATGTTTAGTCTTTTTCAAAATCCTTAAGTTAAGTTAGATTAAATTTTTAGAAATTAATTTCGCTTCGATGAGTTTTTTAAGTTTTAAAGTTTAAGTTTTAGTCCTTATTTTTATGTTTAAGTTTTAATCCTAAACAGCCACGGGACATGACTGTTTGCCTAAATACTTTTTCTGGTTAGGTATTATCAAAAGCCCAAACTGTACTCTTTGTGGTATAGAATTGCCTTTGGATGCACAGCATTTGCTACTGTGCTCCGCATGATAAAGTAACTGTCTTTATGGCAGATATTTGGAGGCCAGGGAACAGAGAGGATATCAGTCCAGTTAACTTGTTGTTTCTGCTCCAAGATTTCTATATGCCATTTTGTTTTGCATTTTGTTTCTTCTGTTTGCTTGTTGTATTTTAGTGGCATATAATAGTGTATAGACGTAAGTCCTATTGTTTTAAGGGGGCACACTATTTTTGGCTACACTGAAATGACCGTAAACATGATCAAATTCGAGCTACTGAAACTCCAATAATATTAATATATATAAATATAATTTTTTTGTTTTGTATCAAAATTACAATTCTTCAGTTATATTTTATACAAAAATAGAACTTGTAAATCCATAAATAGTTTTTAGATTTTATTTTTAAATGTACACATTACTAAAAAGGGAAAAAAATCATTGGATGTTTCGCGCATCATAAAATTAAGAAATATGCATACAGAAACTATTTTTTGGTCAAATTAAATTAATAATATACTCAAGTTTAATGTAAAACTAAAACATATACAAAAATTATAGTTTAAATTGAAAAATTTACATAAAATTTTAAAAAAAATTAAAATTTAGCAATTTTTTAAAAACATTTTCAAGCTTGAAATTTTTTTAAAAAATTTATTTTTCTTCTTTTGGTTTTAGTATGCAAAGAAGCTTAAAATAGAAATCTGATAAAACATTTTGTGTGTCTAGCACACATAGTTTGGGAATAACAGTGCGCGTAATCCAAAAAGTTACATGTTTGAGAAAATTGAAGTTAAAATTGGAATATACATGGCCATGACAACAGAGTGGACTTTACATAAACTCTCACAACTCGAGAAATAATGCAAATTTTTTATGCGGTTTTTTGCATATTTTTCAGAAATGTCCCAAAAATCAGAATATAGCAAAAACCAAAAATTAATTTTTCGAAGTTTTAAAGGTGGTGTGCCCCCTTAATAAAAAAAAAAGTTTTTTAAGTGGAACGAAGGAACTCCATTACACGTAGACACTGTGTTTATATAAGAAAATTTAATATTGGTTTGCATTATGTAATTTACTCAAAAATAATTTTTAAAGGAAGACTATTTTTTAGTTTTCCTCTTTTCCTGACTTATATCATGAAAATGCTACATAAGAAACCTGCACAGACGCATTTCTTTGGAATATCATAACCAGTCCAGCACCTAATCTTAAAAATTCGACAACATTTCCATTTAAAACTGAATTATACATTGAAATTATACTTACACGAATATATATTGTTTCAATTGTTGATTTAAAAAATATATTGTTTCAATTGTTGATTTAAAAAGCGAAGCATTGGGACATTAGGGTAATGTAATTTCAAAGTATGCTAGAATTTCAAAGTTATGTGCCCAGGCTCCTTATGCACGTAGAAACGGGATCACGAGGTATTTTTTGAGAACGATTTATTTGCAGATAAAAGCTTTTTAAATAAACTATAATATTAGAAGTGGCGACTAGCTTGAGTTCAAAAGGTTAACTATTCATTAAATGTTCAGAAAATTAGATGCGATCGCCTCATATGAAAATTCAGAAATTTATTTGTGATTTTTCCATTGAAACAAATCAAAAACATATGTCTGATTTTTCGTGTGAGGCAAACCTCAAATTATATACTAATTTTTCTGGTGGAAGTAGTTCTAAAACAAGTTTTTGTCTTCAACCGAAGCATGCTTATATGAATACAAACTATAAAGCTAGGCAAAAATAACCAAGTATATTTAAACATGTTATTCACAAAGAATTCTTTTAATTTACCATTTCCCTCGTAGTTAACAGTATTTTCTTTCTTGAAACAGCCATAAAGATTGATATATTTTCAAATATTACGTCAATCAGCGAGTTGTTGACAAGAAAGAGACGTATCAAAAGAGAATTTTCTACCGACCCTCCATAATAAATATGCATCAAAAAATTTTCGCAACAACTGAAATTTGCACGGAAATTCCTCAAGTATTCGAAGCTCATTTCTAAATGAACCTTTGATTGATATAGAGTTTCTGAAAAAAAAAAAAAACTTTTAGGACAGGCGCAATAGAGGAAAAAAATTCGAAAATTAAAAAAAAAAAATGCGATCAAGAAAACCTCCTCTTACGATCTTTTTGGTCCATAAACCCTGTCTCTAGTGATGGATATCCTTTATCATTAATCCCGTTTTTTCGTTCCCTGGAAAATTTCTCCTGAAACGGATAAGGGATAAAAAAGGGAAAAAGATCCAGAGAGAGACAGACAGAAAAAAAATTGGATAACAATTAAAAAAATCACGCCCCAGTTTGTAATTCGCGCTATATAATCCATCATTTCGAAAAAGGGGAGCTCAGCCCTTTTTTCATTCTAAAACACAGGCCCATAAAAAGAAAGAGACTTTTTCGGGTTGCAAAAAAGTATGACTGTCCGATGTGAAATAGATAGAAAATGCAACATGAAACAGTAGAAGAGATTTTTTTCCCCCTCGGTTCTCCCATGGTCTGCGTTTTTGCTTCTAAGGGGACTGAAAACAAATTACCACGGTTGCACGTAATGAATCTTTCGCCGATCAAAGAAGTAGTTTGGGAAATAATATAAACGATAATTGTACGCGAGGTGTAATGTAAAGATTGGGCGTTATTTATAATATAGTTTTTAACAATAATACAACTAACATCGTTCATACCACTTTATTTTTACTTTAGAGCCCTTCCTTTTGTAATTCAGTCATCAAAGCAAATAGTTTGGGGATCAATTTTAGTGATTATTCTACGTCTGTTGTGATATAAAGGACGTAGAGGGTAAGAGATAAGATTTAATAATTAGAATCCCCGTAATTCAAGTCTCTTGACTGTAACGTTACCATCCATTACTTTTCTAATTCACTGATCAAAGTTTGGGGCGAATAATTTTAACCATTATTCGACGTTTGCCACATAGTAACGATTGCAGGTTGCTTATAATTTAAGCTTTAGCTGTAACAAACAATATTATTCATGCTTACCTAATATTACAACATCATAGACATTCTTTTTGGGATTTCTGTGTTCCTTTTGAGCTAATACCGATGAGATTAATTTAAGGGATATTTTTTTTTTACACTTGGTGTAAAAAAAATGGTTCGAGTTATTGCAATAAAGCTTTAGCAATTATGATTAATACCAATCATATCTCTTTATTGTTTCATTTAAGTCTTTCCTTTTGTGTAATACGTCATACGTGATAATTAGCATACATTGAGTGATAATATTAAAAATATCAATGGTAGCAATGAAAAAATCTTATCATTATTACCGAGTTTGATATATTTTTTAAGCACCTCTCGAAAATGCACTTTTAATTAGATGTCTAATATTGATATGTGATAAGTATGCATTTATTACTTAAGTATTTATAAAATGCACATTGCAAGATTGATAAAAATGTTTAACAGCTGATAAAGTAAGTCTTAATGCAGTTTCCTCAATTTTCCGGGAAATGCAAAAATGTTACACGAAAGAAAAATGTATCCCGTAGTGCTATATATTAACAGTATGTTTTAAATTAGTAGTTTAATCGTCATCTGAGAAAGTCTCAAATTATGATTTACATAATTTCGCTATGTTTTGACTTGCGCGGGATTTGTTCCATAGCTACTAACTCTTTCATTGACGGAAATTTGTAAAAATACCTTTCAGAAATGTATGAAAAACGTGGGAAAAAGAGAATTCCTTCAATGACTGTGTTTTTAATGCCTGATTTCAAATTAATAAATGCTGAAATGAGGAATATTTGAATTATAATGATGAGGTACCGTGGAATATTTAAAAAAATATTTCAATATTTAATGCCTACTGGAATGTTTACGCAGTTCTAAAATAATAACTTTAATCACTACAGTTACTCATAAGATATATCATTCATCTGTAGTGAAGAATTTATGACACTTGTGATTCGCTAATTTAATGCGTTAAAAAAGGTTTTGTACTACAAATTCTGATTTTTCACTCTTAACACCTTTTTATTAATTGCTAAAGTATAACCTTGTAGATGAAATATAACCTAATTTCCACCATTAACATCACTAACGTGTGATATCTTTACTTATGGAGGAATAGAGGGTATTTTTTATTCCTTTAATGTGATAATTTGTCAGTAAGATGAACTATACCCTGATCAAGAGCATTTAAGGTAAAAAGTCTGTATTTATATGAAATGTCTTTATACTGATAAATCTCTTCTATACCCAATACTTCACAGCCGTAATAACCTTAGTTATGCGTATTTTTTTAATTTCTACGAAATTAACATAAGGAGAAAAGGAAATACTTTTTTAAGGCAATGACGTTCATAAAAAATAATTTTTTACCACAAAATCAACTTTCAAGATATATTTGTCTCAAAAGAGTTCACGTATTTGGTATAAATTCCCACACAAATTTTCTTCAAGCCTGCCATTAAATATCTTTTAAAACATTACATATCTATTAATTCGTTGAAGTGGAACTTCTAAAGTATTTTTCTCCCCTTTCAGTAACGATTAATATATGCAATCTTTCTAGTTCAGAATTTTTAACGAGCCTTTTAATGCAAATTTATTCAGTAGCACATTTGGTACACTGAAGCAAAAATGAATAAATATAACAAAATTTGTTAAAATCTATCGAGAGATAAACGTAAAATTAAATTCAGACAAGAAACATACCAGGAACAGTTTTACTTCACGAGAGACACTTAATGTCTAGAGTCTTCAAGTGCGTATAGTTTTCATTTCTGTCAGATTCAACTAAAATTGTCCAAATATTTAATCTTTGCTTGATAAATGAAAAAGTTGAACAACGGTTGACCATTAAACAAAAATCACTGTTATTTTTAATAACACTAACTGTGTTTCATTTATTAAAAATGGCAACATTAATTAATTAAACCCCGAAGATGAGACATCTAATTATATAAAAGTATTATATCAAAAATTACAATATTCAGATAATTTAAGATAGAAAGTTTTATATCTTAGAAAATTCATCAAAATGATTTCAGAATACTAGATAAAAATGGAAGGTTATGGGAAATAAGCTAAGAAGCTCAGCATAATCTTGTAAAAACTATTTTTCCGAGAAGAAATTTCTACAGAACACTTGAATGTTTTCATATTGTGTATAAAACTTATCGCTATGGAAATAAACCTTTATTCATTCTCTGTAATATAGGAAAAGTGTTTGAATAAACTGCAGGCGAGGTGTTTGTACGTTGTGTTTAAGGTATCCAACTACCTTTAAAATGTCGATTTTGACGAAAATTCCGAAATTGTTTTTAATTCCTTTATTTTAAAGAATGTGAATTTCTGTTTCTAAATCTGCTTTTATTTTTTTCTGAACTATCATTAAAAATTAAATGAGAGCGATTTAAAGGTCAACAGCAGCTATCAATTTCAATACAAGTTGAAAACTTTAATTGTGTTTTTTTAAGAACTTATTTTTCATGAAAAATGTAAACGACAAATGGGATAACTCAAAATCTAATCATGATATGTCTATGAAATTTTTCACGTACAATTTTCATAATGCTAAGAATGTAATGATTTACAGATTTGGTTCTAGGTATGTTATTTGTTGATTTATAAAAAAATCCTCATGAGAAATTGCTGAAATTTTACATGTAATTGCATATAATGACATGTATATTTTTAGATTAAGATTTCGATTGACTTTTAGGTCATTACACTCAAGAGGTACTTAAAAACATATAAGAAAAAGAAATGAATGTTATATGCATAATTTTTTTTAAGAGCTAGAGCCGTTTTTGTAAAAATTTGCTAAATTTCAACAAAAACTCCTCAATTTTATAAA
>OU015500.1:46213972-46246472 GCA_907164885.2 Dolomedes plantarius
AACACGGTCATTGAGGGAATAACGCTTGCACCATAGAATGCCTATAGTTCGCGAAAAAATCTTCTGATGTCACAGGACGCAACATTGATTGAAACAAGCAATAAAAGTCAAGAACTTTATTTAAATGCATCAATAAATGCAGAGGTTCCAGGGTCTGATCGGCTTGATCATTTTGATTATAAGCATATTTAATCATGGGTATTTTGTATGCTGATTTCCGCAATTTTTGGGGTCATTTCGTCTTTCCTTATCTATTTTGTTGGTTGTGCTTATTTATCAACATGAATGCAGAATTCAGAACGACTATAATAACTATCTCGGACCGACTTGAACTACTAATTCTATCTTTCAAAAATGTATATCCACCGAAGTGTAGAATTGTTTACTATCGTAAAAGATGCAATCATCCGTAAATTTATCCGGAATCAGGGAAAACGTTATCATCAATGAAATACCTTTTCAAAGAAAAACGCATGTGGCGTTTACAATGATAGTCAAGTAACGCATGACTATTTACTGATTCTTACAATGATAGACAATGTTCTCTTTAACCTTGCACTATAATTTGAAAGAATGTATCGACTGTACGCTTACTTAAAAGTTGACATATGCAAGAATTGTTATAATCTTGATACATTTAGTAGTAGCTATGGGTTTCAGAGAGTTTGGTATAGCTAAAGCTGTACTGATCAAGGCTATGCAAATTATCTGTTTAAAAAAAAAGTCGTCAAAAAGTTGATAGTCGTAAAAGATTAGACTTGATTCATTTTTTTTTTAAACCTACATCCTCTAGTATCTGTATTTTATATTTCTGATGTTTTACAATTTTTAATCCAAGAAGTGCGAGGTAGATAAACAACACGACATATATTCGATTTTTTTCTTTTATTTTCGCATACATCTAAGATTTTTGATAATTTCGATTCTCGTTGTTTGTGAGCTTTTGCGATTTATTTGAAATCCCGTCAAAGTTGTAAAATTAATTTAAAATTTTCTGCAAACTGTTTAATTAGTCTCATTGCTGCTATTTTTGCACCGAACCCACGAATAATTCTAAAGTCATAAGTTCGACAAGGACTGACAAGGTGGAACTACGATCAAATTCTTATATTCTTGACATAAAATTGCTATATATATATATATATATATATATATATATATATATATATATATATATATATATATATATATATATATATATATATATATATATATATATATGTATATATATATATGTATATATATATATATATGTATATATATATATATGTATATATATATATGTATATATATATGTATATATATATGTATATATATATATATGTATATATATATATGTGTATATATATGTGTATGTATATATATATATATATATATATATATATATATATATATATATATATATATATATATATATACTCAAGAGCCAAAACATTATGAACACCTGTCAATAACGAGTTGGCCCACCTTTGGCGCGTAACACAGCTTCAACCCGGATTGGCATGGATGCCACAAGTCCTTGGTAGATGGCCGGAGACAGATTGTACCAGATGTTTAAGCAACGGTCACGCAAATCCGAGATATTGCGAATTGGTGGTCTTTGAACTCTGAGCTGCCGTCCCATGACATCCCAAATGTGTTCTATCGGATTGAGATCCGGTGAGTTAGGCGGCCAGGACATTAACTGGAATTCAGCATCATGTTCCTAGAACCACTCCAACACAATTTTAGCCTTGTGACACGGGGCGGTGTGTTGTTGGAACATTCCATTTCCAGCTGGAAAAGCAGAGGCCATGTAAGGGTGCAACTGGTCCGCAGTGATGTTCAGATACACTGTAGCATTCATGGTCTGCTCTACCACAACCACGGGTCCCAGAGACGCCCAAGAGAACGTCCCACAAAGAATAATACCGCCACCACTGGCCTGTGTATGACGTACTGTACATTGAGGGAGCAACAGTTCGCCTGGAAGACGGCGAATCCTGACACGGCCATCGGCGTAATGAATGAACCGTGATTCATTTGACCAGGCAACTCTCTTCCACTGATCCATGGACCAGTCGCGAGGCGCAGTTGGCGATGACGCTTGGTCAGCAAAGGCACACGAGTGGGACATTTGCTGCGTAGCCCCATATCCAACAGTGTCCGCTGAACAGTGTGCTGCGATACTATTCTACTTGGCCCTGAATTGTATTGGGCTGCCAGCTGAGCTGTCTGGCTCCGGTTTTGCTTCACCATGCGAGACAGTCTCCGACGACCTTTTTCTTTGATAGCGTGTGGACGTCCAACACCATGTCGTCTACTGCTGGTTTCACCGTCATTCATCCACTTTGCATAAGTACTAACAACTGTAGGTCGCGAACAACCCACGAGTCGTTCAGTTTCGGAAATACTTGCTCTGAGCCTTCGAGACATTACAATCTGCCCTCTATCAAAGTCGCTTAGATCCGCAGCCTTTCCCATCACACACAGAAGTAAGTGAAAGAATGATTCTTCAGACTCTCCAGCAGCAGTTAAATACCACTTCCACCTGATCACGTGCCTTCCACGTCATCCAGGCGAATTCATTGCAAAATGTAGGGGTGGTCATAATGTTTTGGCTCTTGAGTGTATATATATATATATATATATATATATATATATATATATATATATATATATATATATATATATATATATATATATTTATAAATATATTTATTTATAAATATATATATATATAGATAATATAAATATATATATAAATATAAATATATATATATTTAATTAGTTTCTTTGCTGCTATTTTTGCACCGTATCCACGAGTAATTCTAAAGTCATAAGTTCGATTAGGACTGACAAGGTGGAACTACGATCAAATTCTTATATTCTTGGCATAAAATTGCGATATATATATATATATATATATATATATATATATATATATATATATATATATGCTAGATTTGAGGCGGAACTCGCCGGTACCTCTCTTTAGGAAAAAAAAATTACGATAGTTAAAAACATTTATTTAATCACAAATTACTGTGTTGGTACTCTCCCGGAAGGTTACCGTTCCGGCACCTCTATTTCTAGAAATCTAGCACTGTGTATATATATACATTTATATGTATGTATATGTTTGTGTGTGTGTGTGTGAAATCAGCCTCGATATTAGCGTAACACTCAAGAATATCGCAACACGTTTCATGCTTTTTAAGCAAATCTCACCGGCTATTGAATTTTAGAACTAGACCTTGATTTGCTTGTAACGGCTATTCTAGTTGTCCTTTATGAATGCATCTAAATTTGTATGCGTGTGAGGTGACACTATCATACCTTTCTACATTACATTCTTCCATTCTACTAACCTATATTTCCGTACCTATGAAGTATAAATATGCAGCTGTTGATTCCGATCTTATGACAGAGACATCCCTTTTTATTGCGGGTATCAAAAGCGAAAGTAGGCGAAATTCTTTGCAAAAAATAGGCCAGGGGTACGCCAAAGAAGTTAAAAAAATATAAAAAAAAATACAGTTTTTTTTTCTTTACACAAAGCGAGACAGGCATACTATTTTTTTATGCTGTTGAAAATTGGGGGCGCGGAGGTATCAAAAAAGTGGGTCACGTGGGCTTGGGGGTAGTGGAGTTTGCCGTTACCTATGAACGACCTTGAGTTACGCCCTTCGATTATGTGACGTAACAGAGCTCAACGGTGATTTAACAGAGGTAGGGCAGACTGAGCGTTTTTAATGTCAAGGTTACGTTAAGTGGGCCCACGGACGTAAAGGTGTAGTGTCTGTGCTTATAAACTGTTGATAGCTGATAGATTTCTCTTCCTGCTTCCGGATACTTACTGCAGAGAAACGACTGGTTGCCGTTCTGAGAACATAGACGAGACATGTAGTGATTTTATATCTTATATTTTCCTTTCAACGCTAGTCAATGCCAATACATTTCTTGCCTTAACGGCTTTAATTTTATCAAATGATATATGGAATCACTCAGAAAGTGTTTACTCCGAAAGTATGAATGATTTTTTAAAACTGACAGGGTTATGTCTAATGGGAACAATTCACTGAAGCATGAATTTATTCGACAAACAAATTGATAAAGGTCAGTTTGTTTGGAGGGTCTTTTATTTTATTTTTTTTTCAAAAACAACAGTTCATTATATCTCATTTAATGGTTTTGAAATTTACATGCGTATAATGATATGGATAATGATATGGAAAATAAAATTTAATGTTTAATAAATTAATGGTATTCAACAGTTCTCATCCTGCTTTCGGATACTTACTGCAGAGAAACGACTGGATGCCATTCTGAGAACCTAGACGAGACATGTAGGGATTTTATATCGAGGATTTTCCTTTCAACGCTAGTCAATGCCAATACAGTTCTTGCCCTAACGGCTTTAATTTTATCAAATGATATATGGAATCATCCAGAAAGTTTTTGCTCCGAGAGTATGAATGGTTTTTTAAAACTGACAGGATTTTGTCTAATGGGAACAATTCACTGAAGGATGAATTTATTCGACAAACAAATTGATAAATCTCAGTTTGTTTGGAGGATCTTTTATTTTATAAAAATTTTTTTTCAAAAACAACAGTTTATTCTGTCTCATTTAATGGCTTTGAAATATACATCTAATATCATCTAAATATACAATAATGGCTTTGAAATATACCGTCCTGTAGGTTGCGAGATCGAAACCCCAACCTGACAAACTTTTCTCTCTCTTTCCCCCCCTCCTAATCTCGCACAGTAGGCAAGGTTCTGGCAGGCAATCCTTTTTTTCAATTCCTACTATTAGTTCACACTCAAATTTTTCTTTGTTGACCTAAGTAGGAATTGACTTTAAAATTTTTTTTTTATATATTACTTGTTCTGTTCTAAATCTGTATCTACTGCACCTGAGAGACTCGTTTCAAACCATTATTGTCGTGCATATAATTTTGCAATTTCTGTTAACTGCTATGATATACTTTATAAAAATTCTAGCTTTTTTTTATTTGCATATGATATTTTAGCATTCTGTTGGAAATTACTTTCATACACAATGAATTATTTCTCTGAAATCTTTTGTGACCAAAAATGGATTAAAGTGAAGATGTTATTATTTATTTACTAGGAAAATTATTTTCAAACGCTAGCAGACCTCTAAATAAACCATAAAATTCGGTGAAGTAGCATACAAAACCTGAATTGAAACTAATATACATTAAACACAGACTAATGGTTTACTGATTGTGTATAGGTTTACAGTACTAATTAGGTCTGTAAAATTTTATTTCGATTCAACTATAGGTAGCAAAAATAACGCAAACATCTCATTCAACGTTGAAGCACCACAAATCGAGCGCAACCATGTCAGTTGTGGTTGCGATGTACGTCATCCTCCTGAGTGCAGTTTTCCACTTGACTTCACTTCTTTCAACAAGATGGGACTCTCCCGCGCCTATTTTTATTTGACATCGGATTGTGCCCTTGCACAGCACTGGTACGATTGATATGGTAAAATCGACTGACCAACGTCTAAACTGAAGAATTTCATCTTGCATTTTCGCATAAGGAGCCGTAGTAAAAGACATGGCTTTCCAGGTGTAGCCATAAAATTGACGAAATGTGTTCACTGTGCACCATTTAAGGGCATTGATTCTAAACGAGATGTATGTGTAATGATGTCGCACAGTGGTCAGTAATGGTGTTCACTGTGCACCATTTACGGACATCGATTCAAAACGAGATGTATGTGCAATGGTGTCACACAATGGTCAGTAATGGTGTTCACTGTGCACGATTTACGCACATTGATTCTAAACGAGATGTTTGTGTAATGGTGTCACACTGTGGTCAGTAATGGTGTTCACTGTGCACCATTTACGCACGTTGATTCTAAACGAGATGTATGTATAATGGTGTCCCACAGTGGTCAGTAATGGTGTTCACTGTGCACCATTTACGGACATTGATTCTAAACGAGATGTATGTTACAGTGTTTACAGTAACTAAATCTGATACCCCGAATATCATACAATGATAGGGGATATTTCGAGCCTCCAAGATATTAAAATAGACATTATTAATAATGTATATATTCTGTTGCTTCACCTTGAATAATAATTAATACATTAACGAAGAGTAAAAGAAGTAAAACAAGATAAATACTGATACAAAAGAATGAAAACACAAATTATTAGTCTTCTTTACAAACAAACATAAGTGAGGGAATAATTCCCAGATGTTAAATGTTTGAGTGTATGTATCTAAATTTTCCCAGAGAGTTTTCAGAATATCATATCATATCAAATGATATTAAATTTGTTACTCTAGTTATTTTCATTTGAGTTCTGTTCTAAATAATGAATTAATAGAAAATAAATATTCCTGTCATGAAAGCTTATTAATTAAAATATCATATTTATTTCATATAACATTTTCATTATTTTTTCACCCTTGATACTTGTCAAAGTTTAGGTTTTTATCTTAAAAACAACACTCTAGTACATTAAAAGTAATAAAATTTGAACATCGTTTGCAGCGCAAATTCTCTCAAGAAATTCTTTGTTAAAATGCAACAATCCAGCGACTTCTCAACAGATTAACATAGTTCTTATTTAATTTTAAGAGAGTTCAATAAATAAATTTACTTTACAAGTTAAAAACACTCTTAAGAATTTAATTTACGAAAGAAATTAATCTTCATCTTTTTATCACATCACATTAGATCACCGAAAATATCAGGAGGAAAAAAAATCCCCCCTTTTTTAAACCTGATATTTTTCTCAGCAGCTCATGAAATTTCCTCATTTCGAATTAAATACCTTTACTCTTTTTTTTTCCTCCTTCTTTTCCTTCCGAAACCGCAACTGTGAGAAAACCGTTTAATCAACCGACTATTCCCACATCCCATTCGCTGCTGGTGTCACGTGATCATTGAGACGTCAGCTGCTGAAGAAATGAAAGATTAGATAACGGAGGCGTTGGCAGTCATTGTTTTTGCCCCCCTTTACCCATCTCTTTAAGGCATGTTTATCAATGAAGACTAACCTGCGATAATGATAGCAGCCCATTATTGGGTCTTGCTTTTTTTCTTATTTTGTTTTACGCGTGCATTTGTTTTTAATAAATGCTCTGTGTTTACGTCTTTATGTGGCTTGTATGCTAATGGGGAGGAATGGGTAATACTATGAATAAAAGGGCTTTTTTGAAGTTCTTATTCTCGTAATGTTGTTCGACTAGATACATTTTAACGGAGGCGAATGTTATGAGGAAATTTTTGCCGTAAGGATTCTTGATTTATATTTAGATGGAAATGTTTATATCTTTTAGTATCAGGGTGGATGTTGGGATAATTAAAGAAATAACTGGTCCACAATTATGCAATGAAACTGAAAATTTTTAGAATAACCAGGAGATTTTCCCAAGACTTTCACATTATTGTAGCAGATAATTATTATAATTCAAGCATCACTAGCTCCGAGTCGGCTCAGAAGAAGTAACTTTTGGATATTTCAGCACTTCCAGTTATATGCTTAACGACTGGAGTTTCTCCTAAGTGTTCAAGTGTCTAATAACCCTTGAATATTCAAGGTTTATTAGACGTGACTACATTATCACATACACACCATTAACTGTTACTTTAAAGGCTTCTGTTTATGAATGAACACAATCAAGTATCATGTGTAAATGGCTTTGTTTATCTATCATGTTTTACAATCTTTATAAAATGTTGCATTCTCAAAATAGCTATTAATCGTTGAAGCATAAGGTTATTCCCGTGCTTTGGTTTCTTTATCTTCCTTTACCTTTCTTAACCAAGTCATTTAATATTACATATATTTAATACACCTTCATTAATATTGCATACGACGTGAAATGCAGGATATGATAAAATATTAACTCAAATGTTTCAGGACTTAATAAACTTCAGATGAGCATTGATAATTAGGTTTGTGTCTTAGAGTTATGACCTGAAATGGATCTCTTACTTTGCTATGTGTGTCGCAATTCTTTGTCCATCAGTAAGTGCCAGGCTGATACACGCGATCGCAACTTGTCTTAAGTAAATTTGAAATTGATAAAGTTTGCCACCAGTGTCTAAGAAACTATCTTTTCCTGAACTGCTTTGTATGATATGCAAAAAGTTTAAGTAAACTATTTTTCTTTAACACTAAATACTGAACCCGTTAAAAACATATGGAAAAAACTGATATAATTATAAGAGCAATAATTTTGGTGTGAATTATTTCAGAAAAATTTTGAACAATATTTTTAAGGAATAAAAATTAAATTTTGAAAAAAAATTAAAGTTTATGAATTTTTTTAATGTATCGAAAGTGTTTTTACTTATTTCAAAAATTATATCAATATCTGTTACAATAGAGGAATTATTCTCTTCTCCTTTCGTTCTCAAGGAACATATTTCTAATTATCTATCTATATCATGTTCTGTTTGTTTCTTTACTTGTTTTATAGACTCCATCATAGCTGTAATAAAATGGATAAATTGCTATGAAACTAAATTAGACTTACAGAATTAAATCTATCCAGCACATATATCGGGCGATAAAGGTATGGCTACGGTTCTTGCTGGCTTTGGGTACCAGCACCTGTGGGTTAGAGTCCCACTCTGGGCATGGATGTTTGTATCCGTTCGGAATCGGCTTTAATCTGTAGCTCCCGGCCTAATTAGCCCTCGTGTAGCAAAAAATAGCCGTAGCTCTCTAAACCAACACATATATACAGTGCAGATAAATTTAGTTATAAGTTAAGTCTAAACAGAGAGTAATGTTATTTAAATATATTAAAAAATAATTACAAAGCTGAAAAACAAAATATTATACAATGAAAAACTGACAGAAATGGCCAATAATAATATAAGTCTTTCTATTACTTCCGAAATCTATATCGGAGAAAACAATATTAAAAATGTAGTTACTCTCCCTCCACGTATATATATAGAGGAGAAGGTGGGATTATGGACCCTGCATTTATTATGGACCCCTTAATATCTGCCCTATGCGCAGGTGCAGCAGCTAATTATAGCTGTGATCTAGAACCCCTAGGTGGCTGTAATGGATAGTCAAGGTCATTGACCCCAGTTCACTCGCGAATGATGTCTTGTGGCCAATTGTTTGTTTTTCGAGTTTCCAAACTTTTTCTGAGAAAAATTAAAAGTGAATGTTTTACATATCTACTACTATGTTTTGTAAAAACTGATTCCTGTGCCTTATTCTAATCAAAATGAAGTTCCTTTTGAGCTAGTTCGAAATTAAATTCGATGTAATTCATAATGTGAAAAATGAGTTTGTTTCCAAGATGGCGTTGTTTGAAATATGGACCCCATGGGTGCTGTATCATGGACCCGGGTCCACATTACCAACAACCGGTTTCGATAATGTAATAATAATGTTTCCGTGAGAAAATGCAATTCCACAGTTGATTTCATTGTGATACATTTTATTTTCATGTTTTGTAATCCTTCTCGGTTATTCTGGAAGCTAAGAATGAAAGTTGAGAAGAAATCTCCCGCTAGTAAGGACGCTGTAGTGCGCAGAAGAAGTTGGGATAGGGTGAAGATGGTTCAGGCTATCCAGAAGCTAAGATGCGGAGAAATGGGACTAAAGGAGGCTGCCAAGACCATGGTGTGTTTGGTGTATCAAGAATAACTTTGAGAATATTGGCTTCACAAGTGGATAAGCCAGCAGTAGATTTGGTTTTACAAAAACTAGAGTTTGGTTTTGGTTTGGAGCGCTACGGTCAACTTTTGTTATACAAGGGCTAATTAGACCGAGATCTATAATTTAAAGCTGATTAAAGATGGCTGGGTTATTTTTATTTGCTGGAAGGCTTGTGTTCAGGGGATCATTTCCAGAATCTTCAATGTAGATGAGACTGGTTTAAGTGTGGTCCAGTCAAAAGTTTCCCAAGTCATCGGGTTGAAGAGAAAACGTCAGGTGGGATCTCTGTCTACAGCTGAACGTGGTTCTCTGGTAACTGTGGTTTTCTGCATGAGTGCAGGGGGAACATATTTTCCACCAATGATGATATTTCCTCGTAAAATCTTAACGGATCAGCTTATGAATGGAGCCCTATCTAGAGCAATTGGAAGAGCTCATCCCTCTGGGTGGATACAAGCCCATATGTTTACAGAGATGGCCCAGACCAGCAAGAAGCATCGTGCATCTTCTGTGAAGGTGCATTAAAAGATGACACACGAGGAGAACTTTGTATTCGTTGTGGGGTGAGTCTACACTGGACTCATTCTGTGTGCACCGGAGCCGTAGCTGAGTTTTATATTTGCTACTTTTGTCACCAAAATTGAAGCTTTTTTATATAGATAATATTTGATTATCCAGCTGTTTAATGATATATTATCTTTCATTCACTATTTCATTTGAAAACTTTTCTCTTATTTGTTTCCAGCTGTTTAATAGATCGATAAAGGATTTTTTTTGATAAAAAAGGTGGAGTTCCATATTACCCTCCACTTTGGGCCACCTGCAAGTTTTGACTTTTTTTACTTATGTGATTGTATAATCTTAAAATTTAATTTAATGGCAAAACCACTTAAACATGTTTAGATGATGAGTTATCGAAGAGGTTAGAGCCCCAAAATATGAAAATCGGTCTTTAGTATGACCACAGTGAGCCAAAAACAAAAGAAAAGGGGGCTCCATAATCCCACCTTCTCTCTCTCTCTCTCTCTATCTATCTCTCTCTCTCTCTCTCTCTCTCTCTCTATATATATATATATATATATATATATATATATATATATATATATATATATATATATATATATATATATATATATATAAATATATATACATATATATAAATATATATATATATACATATATATATATAATATATATATAAATATATATATATATATATATATATATATATATATATATATATATATATATATATATATATATATATATATATATATATACATATATATATATACATATATATATATATACATATATATATATATATATATATATATATATATATATATATATATATATATATATATATATATATATATATATATATATATATATATATATAAATAATACAAATGGGTTTCGGTGAGTACAGAGGGCGAACCAAATCAGTTTGAGTTTTCTTCCGATATCTAAATTAATAAAAGTTTACATTAATAAAAGTTGCATAAATTAATAAAAGTTGCATATTGAACAAAAGTATTTTTTTCTTGTAGGTGGAGTAATTGACGTTACATACATAAAACTGTATTGTTCTGTTAAGCACACAGTTTCAAAATGTACTGAAATGGTTTTATGACATTTCCTTCGCATAAATTAAACTGAAGTGGATGCAAAGAAATTATCATTATATTTACAAATACCAGAGAAGATACTCTCTTTTAAATATCGAAGGTCGAGCCCAATTTTGTGTATTTTATGATTTTCAGGCTCTCTCTCCAAAACTTTTGAGGAGAAATGTACTGAATTTGATACCGCACCGCTTTTTAATCAAGTGGCAATCAGTGAAAGATAAACTAATTATCATTAATTTGCCGAGACGATACCTAGAAATTTGCAAATTCCAAGACCAAACTAGCTGTTTTCGGGAAATTGCCAGAACTTCAAACAAATAACAAACCCCCGGGGTTTGACTTTTCCTCTAGCCCAGAAGTTGCGATAAAAGTAGAGGATGAATTTGCCTGACCAACAATTCGAGAGTCGTGCTTTTGAAAATCTCACGTACCTGCGTCTGACATTCTTAATTAAAAATTTTTGTTTTCCATTGCAGTTGGTCTTAATCATTCCAGTGATTAGTCGCGTGCAATCAATACGAGCGCCATGCAGAGGCTTCTATGAATGCTTTCAGTTCATTAGAAGAAGAATGTTGAAAACAGCGAAGACTTTTGAAAAGTTTTCATTGTGAGAGGGGACTTTATAGTTGTCAATAACTATGTATTCTGGAAACTTGTGACAAAATGCTGCTCCATTGAAGTTAGGAGTTTCTTAAAGGGTGTTTTTAATATATGACATGTCATGCTACTCATTCGTAGCAGTAGCAAAACAAATTATTAAAAATTGTTTTATGGAGCGAAGGGTTTTATGAAATACTGAAAATTACTCGATGCATCTCTTTAAATATCAGAACTAAGAGAAAATAGTAAATGTGTGTATTGCTCACTCATTTATATCGCCGTTTCTACGGCTAAATGCTGAAAACAACTTTCTTAAATGCACTGATCTTACATGCAAAATTGCTAAATCTCTCTCTTTAAAGCCCTGAAAAAAAATTAACATTAATAGGTTTCTTAGATTTTTCAAAATTTCCGGAATTGATAGGCGAAATAAAATTTTATACCCAAAAATGTTTGTTTTGAATACATGAAATGTCCCCTTACCGATATTTTGGCATTGTCAAAATAGAACATTAAAAGAGTTTCGCAGCAAAGAAGTTTTGATTAAAGTATAAAATCTTTCTATTTATCTATAAACGGGAATTAAGAGGAAGAAAAAAATGTGTACTGATTTATAGAACAAAAACTAACGCTATTTTCTTTTTAATTATGCACTTAGTTATAAAAAATAATCATGAAAATATTTCTAAATTGTATGATATTTCACTAATTGTTATAAAAATTAAAATTCTATACTTATGTCTGTTTGCAAATAAAAAAAAATTGTCATCCACATAACAATGAGATTTGATTATTTAAAGTCAATAAGAAGCTAGGTGCATAAAAGCACATTACTGAATGCATTTTTTGTGCATTAAATATTTAAAAGATACATATTTGATGTGACTTACAGGATTTCTGACTTTAAAACCATGGTTTCTTTAAAATAATTAAACACCTTGTCTATGCAGGCTGCAGATACACCTTAGTCTCTTGTCTTTCAGCATTCAACTTAAAATTTTCATTTTCTCTATAAAAATAGAGATGATAAAAATTAAAATTATTATGTAATTGTTAGGTATTAAAAGTATCATTAGGTAAAATGTAATTATTGGGTAATAAAAATATATAAAATAAATGCTAAATAATTTAACAAGGTTATTTTCAAAATTTATAAACAATTAAAAAATAGGGACATTATTCTTATTTTCATTTTAACTTTATATAGATTTATGACTATCAATTTTACGAATAAAGTGTACATTATTTTTGTAAATAAAATCCTGCATACAGAAATGTTCTCCGAGAAAATTACGTTTTCCAACAGCGTAATATGTAAAAGGTTAAGTAAATGAAAATAAATTATTATGATTTTTGTACTTTCAATGCTGCTGATACGGGCTTGTTGCGACCTAGTGGTACAGTACGCTGGTTTTTGGTGCTGAGGGTGCTCGGATCGAATCCTGGCGTCGCGCCACGAAAAATGCCTCCGTTCGTGTCGTCCCTTCATGGGGGGGGGGGGTAATGCTGTCCGCCTATATGGTACCCCCACAATAAAATGGGCAGTAAAATTGCGGCGTAGTATAGGCGAATGTTTGACGACAAGTGCCTGCGCATTGGAAAAAAATGCTACTGATACACGCATTTATAGAAACACTACTATGCGAATTTCGCACTCCGAAAAAAGAGAGATCGTTCCAAATAATTAGCTGTCAATAAGTGGAGCTAACCGAGATAAAAAAAATAGCTGTCTCTGTAATAACTTTACCAGTTTTGATTTATATTTTGGGGTCTACATCAGGTGAGTATGGGTACATTTCCATACCTTAGCAAGGAAGATCTCACTTTTCGTCAATCTTTCCATTAAGCAGATGAATCTGCTTTTATATTCTTACCGACTTTTCATACCCTGAACTGAATCTTTAATTTCATGCACGGTTGGTGTCCGTGTGAGACTTTGAGAAGAAATTTTGCTAAGAGGTGTGAATGGAAAGTGTAGTTAAATAAATTTATTTGAAACTAAAAATATTTATGTAATACATCACATATAATAGCAGTACATCAAATTAAAGACAAACAATTTTAAAACAATGGACAACTTAAAAATAATAGATAACTGTCTAGTGAAAAAAAATTATACAGCATACAAATAAAATAATTGTATTGTAATTATATTTATTACATATTAAAATATTGTATATATATATGTTAGTTTTATTAATTATACATAATTTATAATGCATTCAATCGTTATATGTTAATAAATTAAGATTATAATTTCAGATATTGCTGTTATTCTTTACATTATATGTAATATATACTATATGAAAAATTCCTAGCCACAAACAGGAAAATTTACATAAGTAGCCTATTCATTTACGTGATTTTTTGAAATCTTAATCTCAAAATATTTTAGTTCGATAAGTCATTAAGGTGAATATTAAAAAAAAGAAGTCACATATTATTATTTGTCTTTTTAGTGGTTTTGAATTCTGAAATTCTTATTTGATTAGCATTAGATAATATTTATATCATGAGACAATAGAAAATTAAAAAATATAATTGTAAAATGGTACAATTAATATTAACTTTTATTTACTTACAAGAAAAACAAAAAGGAAACTATAATAGTTCCCAAACTGTATCCTAGACATACTTTTTATGTTATTAAGCAAATAACTATCGTATAAAACAATTCATAGTTTAATATGCCATGCTATTTTTTCTATAAAGTATATTTTATGTTTCTCTGTTACATTTTCAAGAATTCCAGACACTAGTACTTTCATACTAATAAATAAATTTAATTCATTTATCATTTTAAAAACAGACAACGTGATATTCATCTGCTATAAAATAAACAAAGATAATATATGCTATTATGACAGCTCTTGACATTTGATTATAATTTAAAATAAAAGTAAATTTAAGCCCTTAAATTTTAACACTAGAAATTCGTCGTATTTTCCAACAACGAAATTTTGTTTTTGACTCTGTCAGCAGCTTTTCATGAATTCATGAATATTAAGTGAATATGATACTCCCCATAAAACAAGTCACTGACGTTTAATTCTATTTACAAAAAAAAAAGGGAACAAATCTCCACAGCGACTTTAATTTGAATATGAGAACGCAAAGGCTGTTAACCTTTTTGAGCTGTGTTGTTGCCTAATTACTTGGAATCCCCAAGATAAGGCAAAAGACCAATTACGAATAATTGTATTCAAAACCTTCATCTCGAGTTAGAGTTTTATAGACATGTAGTCAAGATTAAGCTGTCTGATTTGACACGTACAAAATGATTGGGTGCAACATTAACATCTAACAAGTGCCGGCCAATGAGCAATAGCCACGATCAATAATCGCGTGTGGGGGAGAATTCCCTCTCCCCCTCCCTCTGGTATCCCTTTTGTATCAATGAATGTTGCCATACGTGCAGTTGTAATCAGGAGAGGAATTAAAATGCAAGAAAAATAAGTAAATAAAAAAATGAAAAAAAAATCTGGTAGTGATAAGAGTATTTTCTATGAAATATTTTGCGGTTGTTTATCTCTTTCGAATATTCGGTCTCAGTACTGATTTTTAGAGGTTTACGAAAGGAAACATGTTGCCACAAATGTTTTTTATAATTTTAATGAAAACAAAAATTATTAAGTTTTTATTGAACCCTCAATTTTTTTGGAAAAAGAGAAATTTTTCTCTACGCGAAAAAATAGAGATAGCATTTTTTAATGATTTACTCACTTTTAGAGAAGATGATTTTGTGTTAGATTTTTATATGTGCCTTAAATTTTATGGTGATTATAAGCTGATGTTTATTTCAAATGTTCAATGACTGAGGGTATTATAAAATTCAGGAGATAATATGAATACGTCTAAACACCCTTTAAAATGGTTGTTTTCCCCAAAGATTTTTTAGCAAAGAAATAAGACACGATACTAGCTCAAATTACTAATTTCAAGAAAAATTAGAGAGATCTTAAAATTTATTTCTAAGAAAATTCTCTGTATGTTGGTTTATTGGCTGCAGTATGATTGGATGGGGATTTTATTTTGTTAATTTTTATAAAATTTATGTTTTTTTTCGTTTATTTAATGTACCACATTTTATTTTTTTATTTATTCGAGTAAAATTGAGATCAAGATACTCAGAATTAATGGGATTATTGCTACATCGTATAAGTTATAATTTAAATGTAAAATAATATTCTAATTAGTGTTTGTATAAACTATAATTTATGTGTCATCATTTATGTGATTGAAACTTCACTTTGTTTGTTAGTATGTGGTCTGTTTTTGGGTTTGAATTGAAACCTAGTTCATTTTTATTTATGAAAAAACCACTTTCAATTTATTAAACTGTTGAAATAAAGCTTTTAGCAAAATTTTTGGAAGTTTGCCTCCTACCTAATTTGTACCTTTCTTAATTTATTATTATTTTTTCTGATTTAGTACAACAGATTACAGATATCTTCTTACCCGTCTATCGCTACTCATTTATAATGCATATTAACCAAATCGCTTACAAAGCTTAGAAAATACAATGCCTTATTGCACTCCAGTTTTGAGTCAATGAATACATGCATTTTTTACAGAATTTCAGCCTGCAAAACATTTCTAAATCTGAAATATCACATATTTGGATGATACCTCCAGCATTCTAAACATTGTGTTTACATTTTTTTGACGAGCTTTATAAAAATGTTGTATCGATTTTATAAATGGAAACGTTAAATAAATATTGTCTGTATAAATGAGAAATCAATCTTCTTGATTAATTTTCATTCCTTAGATAGGGCAGTAAGAAAAATTGCATAAAAATCTTCATTTGCTTAAATATTAAACCCCGTACAATTTTCTTGATTTTTAATAATAAATGTATTTGAAACCTTTTCATTTCATCATTATCAGTGTTATTTTGAGCGATGCATCAATATAATGCAAAAGAAGAAAGATAATTATTAGTGTTTGTTTCCCAGTACACATGGTTTTGTGAAGGATGAAAACATTTTACAGGCTTTTAATTATTATTTTTTTTAAATCTATCGTTGTTTCAAATGCACGCGACAGGCATTTTGTCTATAACGACATTTGCTCATCCACACCACGAACATGTTGGCTTTTTTTATTATGGGAGCACCATATAGGTGAGCCAACATAACTCCCAAATCTTAACTTTATCCTCGAACGAGCGGAAATCGAACCCACAACCTGGCGGTTGAGGCATTCAGAGAACGCCAGTGGGCCAAAGGATTGCTCCAACCAAACGGCTCAAAATATATCATATAAATATTTGTACGTTACGTAGCTTTTTTAGATAACTTCATCTGATTAATAGGCATTTTTTTTGTCCTAATACCTCACTTAAATGGTCCTATTAATTTTATAAAACAAGAACAAAAAAAGTCTCTAATTTTTCGACTCTGACTGGTGACCATGCACATTAATTAAATATAGTAACCAAATATGATTATTTGCATATCTGCGTTTAAACAGTCCCATCTCTAGAAGTATATTTAATATTTTTCTTTTGATTTTTTTTAGTGATGTGATGTATTCTAAAAGGATTCTATGAAAATAAATAGAATATTTTTTTAATCTTTACAAAATTTCATAAAGTGATTTTTTTACTTTAAAAACAAGAAGTTGAATTTTTTTCAACTTTTCATATCAGGGGGTAAGTTGTATTTTATAAGTAATGTATTACAGTGATTTTAAGTAAGGAAAATTACATTTCATGTTGTATTTTCTATATAATAGTAATTTGAATTTAACTAGAAAGTATATTTAAAATTCAAATTATTAAATTGTAGTGTTTTACATTTTAAAAAAGTGATTTAAATCAAAAAATTAATATCATGTAACGAAAAATACGCTCTTTTAAGGTATACGCACTTTCAGATATCTTTCACTATTAAAAATACCTTAACACTACCTTGGTGCTATTACTCGGAACTGCTTTTAAATTATTTTAGATTTTCCAATAATTCAAAACATGAAAACAATATTCTCAGCACATTTACACAAAATTGATTTTTCACATTTCAATAAAATTCAGGTAAGGCAGCACTTTCTAAATCTTCTCGGTGTTCAAACATTTGAAGGAACTGAATAACATCTAGAAAAAGCTACACTGAACGCACTTTGGTCATCATGACCACATCTTTGAAATTCAAATAACATTCAAATATTTCTTCTTTGAGTTTTCGGAGAAGCAGAATAATTTGGTCATAATGCGATATTCAGGAAACAGCGATTTCAATAATGCCACGGAAAACTTTATAAGTTTTCAACTTTTATGCATTTTCTTTTCTTTCGCTTTATTTTCCTTCACGCGGAATAAGTTTTCACCTTGATGCATTCGCTTTATTTTTTTGATGTTCTTACGGCATATGGTCAGCCATACTTTCGATAATTTTAGAATGCTAAGTTCGTTTGTTGTGCTTTCGCTTGCTTGTGTGTATTATATAGTAATTTCTGACTTGCGCTGAATTTTGATTTTTAGAAATGTAAGTGCTATGCTTTTTATTTGATTGTTGCAAAATTTTTCATAATCTTTCTGATGTAATTTTGAGGACATTGAAGAAACATTGGCGCTGAAAGCCCCAATAACAAAATGCTTGCAATAAAATTTCGCCGATTACTTCTTTAAAATATTTTCAGTGGTTTTTTTTAAAGTTCTGTGTTACATTTTGTTTCATAAAGTTGTGACTTAATTTTGTCTTGTGTAACACCTGCTGGTTAATGTTATTTAAATAAATTGTTAAGGGCATTTTAATAGAATAAGTCAATATATGACTAAATATATTTTAATAGAATAAGTCAATATATGACTAAATATATTTTAATAGAATAAGTCAATATATTTCTCTTCTCTCAATTGTTTGAACAGAATTAGTTAAAAATATAAAGAACAAGGGTTTATATTTCTCTTAATTAAAAATATTATGCTTCAAATCCTCTACCTCAGGTATTACTTAATTGTTTAAATTTATATTTAAATTCCTTTTCAGCAACAAAAAAAGTTAATTTTCTTACTCTTAAATTTATATTAAGAATATTCAAAAAGCTAACAGATACACTTCATGAAAACTGATAATACCAATTTTATTATCAGATCTTTAGTTTGTCTTAATTCAAAACAGCAAAAATGGTACAGAATAGCATTTTTTTGTTTAAATATGCTGGCACCTCTGATGCGTAGAGCCGGAATAAAACAAAATTTCTAAATATTCGACTAAGGATTACTTTTTATAAGTACTTTTAATCATATTTCGAGGTTTGTTTATAATGAGGTCAGTCAAAATATGACGGGTAATTTTAAATTTAATTGTTGACATCTGACCGCTGAGAATATCTTTATAACGAATTTTTTTTATAGAAAGCTGATGCTCAGTTGTAAATGTGTTTGTCAAACAATTGAGCATCAGCTCGAAATTTTCTTGGAGATACCCTATGTGCCTTTAGGCCAAGGAAACTTCGGGAAAAATTCTTAAGCCTTTTGAGAGATAGTAATTTACCAAAAATGGTTCTTTGAAAGCCAACCCGGCTTTCTTTATCAGTAAATCAGTCCAATTCAAGCTATCAGACAAGTAGAGACTTGGATTGTGTGATGTTTACTGCTCAGCTTCTGATGAAGGAAACCGGACCACCTTTTGAAATTCGCAAATAGTTTTCCGTTGGTAATTTTTAGTAAATATATAAATTTCTTCATTTTTAATGAAGGCCTGCTCATTTATTTACTTTATAGAGTACTGAATAAGGCACATACAAATCAAAAATAGGCTATGTGACATGGGCAAAAGAACGAATTACTTAATGGGAGGGTAAGTCGTGCGTCGAAAGAGAATTCCCTCGATATCGTAGAAAAGATTTTCGACTTGAAGAAATTGCTCTAAGCCGGAAGGTCAAATATCATCCAGATTAGTTAATTAACTTAAAAGGCATGCTTAGTTTGACAGTTTAGTATAGAGTGTAGCCATATGTAATGCGAAATTTCTGAGTTAACATTAATGTTACGTAGGTGGCATGATATCTACTTAGGATTATTGATAACATCAGTAATGATTTTTTCCCTTTCGCCTTTAGTTGTACTCTCAAGTACAATGGTAATAAATCATTAGTGTGTGATTTGAATTCTAGTCTAAGTAAATACTACAAAAATGCTGGCAGCACTAAATCCCTTCATGATAAATTGGACATAAAATGCCTAAGGTCACATAAGTGACCCTTCTTAATAAGGTGAGTTTAATGCAATTTTATCAACTTCATGCTCTCTAAATTTACAGTTACAAATCGTATAAGCCGCTTGGTGCTCAGTTTTGGAAGGCTATGTAGAGTAGAATTTGTTGGTCACAATTAAAAAAAATAAATCCCGCTTAGGATATTTTGCCCAATTTAGCATCAATTTCCCACACTAAAGGACCCATAATACGGAAGAAACTGATCATACGTGAACTGGAGATGCCCATTTTCCCTTATTTTATGTTGAAAGTTCTTATTCCTTTTCAATGTCAATATGTATCAGGACCACTAACAACAGTACCGTTGGCATCTAATTGATTTCGAAAATTTTGATTGATTCAACTGAAAGTACGGACAACAAGTTTTGCTTGATATGGATAAGAATGTAATAAAGGTTTTCTTACTAAAAAACAGGCTTCTGTACAGATCTCACTTTAAAAACGCATCATGGAAATTGAAATGTACATCAAATTTTCTTTATGTTTAAAAAAAATAATATTCCCATACTTAAGCAACTACTTTTTCGTCAAATACGTGAGGAGAAAACTTAAATATTTTATTTATCGTTCCTCATTCATGTTATAAATTCTTCCCCGTGAAAAAAAAATAACACAATCTAATATTTGATTTAGATATTGAATTTAGGATATAATAAACACAATATGTAATATAAGCTACATTATTGCATTTTAAATACCGACCAACAATATGCTCTCGGGCTTTTATTGTTCTGTAGGAGCCGTGTCTTTGCATAATAATCAGCATTTACGAGAGTGCCTTGCATGACAAAAACCCTGACCAAAAAGCATTTCCAACATTTCTTTCCTTTAAGTGAAAGAAACCAAGGATCAATAATAGCGTAATCAATAACGTTTTTAAAGATGCCCTCTTCTTCCAACATCTGAATATGGCAGGTCGCCATTTATTACGGTATTTATTTTGCTTTTTTTTAGAGACTCCTTGTCTCTTCTTTTCATGGAAATTTTTTTATTGGGATTCCTTTTATTTTTGACGATTATTTGCAGCGTGTGTATGTGTGCGCTTGTGAGGGGGGTCGCATATCAAAAGTACTTATGCGAATTGCTCGGCTATTCATCTCTAAGGGACTGTAACGCTAAAGTGTCTTCAGAAATGAGAACAGCGAGATTTATATTGGTAAACCAAAAGGGACTGTCCGGAATATGCTTCTGTTGTGTGTGATAAACTAACGTCACAACTAGCAATATAATTCTTTATTTTCTGACGGCCTATCCCTGTGTAGTATTGCTGTGACAAGGTATAGCAGATGCTAAATGTTACACTTATTTGTATTTTATTTTCATTCCTCACAAAATACGGCCATAGTTTTTCATGACTTATAACTACGATTCAGTATTTCATAAGTGGGTGAAATATCAGCAATATATTTAAGTTTGTTCAAACTACGACTCGTTTGATGTTAAAGTATTTTAGTTTCTTTCATTGAACTAAAGCTGAGAGTTCTGAAATTTTAGATCATTTTATGGGGTGATAGGACGCAGTTAAGTGTACTTTACTTAAGTAAGTATACAGAAGTATACTTTGAGTAAGGGAGCGTTATTTAAGTATTAATTTTCTTATAAGAGAGAAAATTAGTGTAATTGTGATTAAAGCTTTAGTAATAAATTTCAAATTAAATTTCCAACTATTAGAGGGATGGTTCATTTGACAGTACACTAGCTTCGATGTCCAGAGGCGTGTGATCCGAATTATTATTATTATTTATTTATTTAATTTTATTTTTTAACCAATGCGGAGGCACTTGTCGTGAAGACATTCGCCTATAATACACCGCAGTTTGCTGGCCATTTTATTATGGGGGCACCATATAGGCGGACCAGTATTACCCCATATGAAGGGACGACACAAACGGAGGCATTTTAATGGCGCGAAGCTGGGATTCGATCCGGGCACCCTCAGCACTGAAAGCCAGCACGCTGTACCACAAGGCCGCCACAGGGTCCGAGATCCGAATTCTTTCGAAGGTCTAAACACTCATTTTGAAGGTACAAATAAGGATTAACCGGGATTGAAATGAACATATCTATACTTGAATAATATTTTACGTATTAACAACTTGCTGATTTTTAACTCTTTTTAAAATACACTATGATCTTGGCTTGTTACGATTAGGTGAAGCGTTCTACAAAAATTCCATTAACTCGTGTTTTAAGTGCTATTTTTAGATTCTTATTCAGTGAGGCATATTTATTTATTGATTCTACGGTGCAAAAAATCCGGAAATAACCAAAAACTAGGTTGCTGCTGACATGGATAGGCTTTATATTCTCGCCAAGGCTAGTGATACTTTTTTGCTGTCTGTGACACGCGTTGATATGGATAATACAGGGTCGAACTCATTATGTTCCTCAAATGCAACAATCCAAAGTGACAGGGCCCGACTTAGCAGCAAGACTTTCATGTTGAATCCCCGTCAGTGGTGGAGTCAAGTAAACCATTATTGTATGACAGTAAACATTTCTTGTATTATTTGTGAATGCCCCCAGTTTTCTTTGAGAAAAAGCGCTAAACTCATGGAAAATTCAATTCTGCTTTCTTTCCAGTCTGTAAAAATATGTATAAATGAAATTTAGCCTGAGTCCAGGAACATATAAATGAAAGTTACTTAACTGAAAGTTACTTAAATGAAAGTTATTATTTTCAAGTAAAGCATTTTGGCATCAGAAAATTCACTTATAACTTTAAAAAATGCATAACCTAGAATAATTTTTTGGCGGTCTTCTAAATATGTTTCACGAGTATTCTTAAGTTTAGTCTTACATTTAGTCTTACGAGAATCTATGGAGAAGTTTAATATGTAAGTTGGAAGAATGCGATAGTAGATCCTGAAAACTTGTTTTCCAGGACTTCACGCCAGCGAGTCAGTGAACTGTAAGATGTTTTTTCTAATTTCTGTTCATTTTGTGGCATTGAGGTACTTGGCAAGGCACAAATCTCTTACATTTTCCCCTACTACTGGTTTTTTGTGGGTTCTCCTTGCATTTCTCCAAACAGTAACCTTATCAAATATTACCAAATAATTAAATTTTTAAAGAGATATTTCATTCCGCATACCTCAGCCCTCATTTTGGGGTGGTTACCATAAAAAGTTAGCAACCATTCGAGTCTGATATCTTAAAGACTACTGGGATATACAAAGGGATATATTGCGACTCTGCTCCAGAGATCGATGGCCCCTAACCTCAAGTCGATATTTCCTTCTATATTAGAACCTCACAATAGCAAGCTTGCTATATTGCTAGATAGCCTCATGGATCTAACGGTGTTAAAAAAATCTGACAACCACTATTTGGACCAAGTTTGAAACCTGGATAAGGCATGGATGTTCTTGATAAGGTTGATTTGACCTTTGGACAATCCCATTAAAAGATAGCCTACAAAAAACTCCGTTATATACGGGAAAATGATCACAACATAAGTTCTTGCCGCACTAGAGAAAAAAAGCATTCTGCTCAAATTTGAGTTTTCATGTGTCATGTTTTAAAATGTCTGGTCTTTCACTTTGTTTAGAATCGCGAGAGAGAAAAAAATTAACGGAGGAAGCCTCAAAGGTCTCGCTTTTTTCTAAGATTGGTCGCATTTTTTAAAAATGATTATATACCATAAGTATAGTTTTATTATGATGTAACCTCTGGTCTTCTTTTGTTAAACAAAAAATTAAGAACTACTCTGAGGTCAAGTCAGTCTTCAGCCCTAGTGGTACCTTGTCTTAAAGTGAAGCTGCTTACTACCCTTCGCCAAGGACCAAGGTCTTTTGGACTTGGCGTAGGTTTTCCTTCCCCAAGGGGATTGTAAACAACAACAACAACAACAACAACAACTACTCTGCCATAAACAACTAGTTATCTCGGGTATACAACTATCTGCTTATAGGATTGTCATGCTGACTATTATATCTCTTAATACTGTCACCACTTTCTCTAATGAGCATCATACATAGTTTTGGACAATCTCATCTCTTTCTTGAAATTTCCCTCACGTCGGACAATTGCTATTATCCATTCGCCACTGCCTATAAGTGTCATTGTCTGAAAAGGACTCATCGTTTGAACTTTGAAAGTTAAGTAGAAATAATTCATTTATCTTCATCAAAAATAGTCATGGTCACAGAAAGTTTTGAGAATTACAGAATTTTGTACTATCCAGATGCTAGTCACATTTTCCTATGTAAACTTTCCTTTAAGAAAAGTAGTTTTTCAACTCATATTTGACTATAAAGGTATGAGAACAACGAATGAAACTGTTATACAGTAACAAGAAATCGAAACCTTTAGGAATTACTTCAAAATCGTTATTGATTTTGATTTAATCTAATCTCTCACCTTTGCTCCTTTCCTTATGGTTTATGTTTTGTGCTATCCCTGGAGTTTCGCTGAAGCATTTATGCAAATATAAATCAGGATAAATTTTTGTAACTTAATTGGGGAACTAAAATAGCTTTATTGAAGGAGTCTTAATTAAGTACTAATGAGAAGGCATAAAATGTTTGTAAGCTAAGGCAGTCATAACTATATGAACACCATATTGTCTTTTAAAAGTTTCCTATATTGATTATTTGAGTTTTATCCTATAAAATTTTTATGGGCTTGATTAGAAAACAAATAAATGTGATTGAGCTCAGGCGATATCAAGACGCTGCTCAGAAAGCGCTGAAAGGGTTTTTATGTCTTCAAGGAAACAAGAAAACAAGAAACAGATCAATGAAAACCGGATCATCCTAATGAGATACTAGCTCTGTGAAAGCTTCCAGTGAAACCTGGCCATTCTAGTTTGGTTTGGTTTGGAGTGCTACGGTCAACTTTTTGCTACACAAGAGCTAATTAGACCGGGACCTACAGCTTAAAGCCGATTCCGAACGGCTACAAACATCCATGCCAACAGACTCGAACCCATGGGATTTGAAACGAAAACCAGCGCACCAGTAGCCAAGTGATGGCCATTGAGCCATCACTTGGCTACTGGTCATTTTAAGAGAACAACGTCATTGTGAATACATTGAGAAAGTTTACAAAGAAAGTCTGGTTTTCTTGTAATATCTTCTATGTAATACTCTCCCTTGAAATTTTTACATTGTTTATTTTTCAATTTTTACCTTCATTTTATTTTCACGGTTATTCACAATTAAAAAAAATCTTAGTAATGAGTAGGGAATCTTAGTAATGAGAAGTTTTTCAACTTGGAGCACAGACGTCTCCTCCATAGGCGCGGTTTCTTCTGGTCCCTGAACATCGGGAAAAAGATTTTGTTTACTTTCAATAAAGCGACTTGGCTGCAAAACCGTGTTGTTGGCAAAACTGGTTCAAATAAATGGTTTTTTCCACGCAAAAAGAATAATGTACACCTACACGAATTTTGCCAATAAAGAATCTCATTAATGAATTTATAGAATGATAATAAAAGCAAACGATTTTAAAATGTAAAAGTTTAGTGCGATTGATAATGGTAAAATTAAAAAAAGCTAGCGCGTGCGACATCTAGATGAGGAACAATTGTTTATAATGTTTATACTTCGATTTTTGAACAAACAATATGATGTGCAATTCTAAATTAACAGTTCGCACGAAGCGGATATCTTAATCTTTAAAATGGTACCTCATTTATCGATTTTGGTTAAGCATTATGGGAGAAAAAGCGATAAAAAAAACACTTTAGAAATAATACATATAGATTAGAAAATCAGTAAAACTATTATGTTTCTTCAATTGAAGATTTTTTTTACCAGAAATGCAGAGCACATTTATTTCCTTCTCTTTAACGCAGAACCACCTCAGATGCATGACCATACGCACGCAATTAGAGAAAAAAAGTCACCGGATAGTAATTCTGCCTTTTTATTGTCACTTCCACAGCCAGTCGCGAAGACTTACAACTGCGAAGATGCTTTTAGAAAAAGTATGGAGTCGATCACGAGAGGAAACACCCTAAAAAAAGGGTTTTTCGAGCCCCAGGCCACCCCCTTTTTACTCCTTCCACACCACTATAGGGGCCCCAACATCTGCCTGGGGGTCCTTTGCGCAACATAGCCGGATGCTAAACCCACAGCTGTACAGGAAAAAGTCCCCAACTCTTGCCTCACACGAGCCCTTTTTATCCCTTCTCCCCGTATTTATTTTTTCGACGTATTTTTAGCGAATGGGGGAGGTTCGAACTTTCTCTTTCCCCGTGCTTCCTCATCCCTTTTAGAACCAACTGTCGAATTTCAGATACCTAACAGTTAGGAAAGGTTTGGTTCCTTCCTTTTTTTTTATACATTTTTTTTTCCAAATCCTTCAAGTTCACTATTAAAATTTTTTGGGGATTTGAACAAGGGTTAGAATGAATTGGAAAGTGAACGTGGCTAGGTGGGAAAAATCTTAGACGTTGTGAGTGCTATTGGATATATCATTTATTTTCGATAGGACTGATTTTATTGGGTATGTAATTTATGATTTTGCCGAATAATATGCCAGTTATGTCTTATATTATTTTCTTTATTGTAAATACATAATTAGATCGATTAGGTGAAATCATATGATTAATTAATTTGCATTTCTTAATTTGAAGGGGCCAAATTGATCTGATTAAACACTGTCTTAGCATTTCAAAACATAAGTGCACTTGACATTAAATATTTTAAAGGTTTGGTTCCTTCCTTTTTTATACATATTTTTTTTCTAAATCCTTCAAGTTCACTATTAAAGATTTCTGGGGATTTGAACAAGGGTTAGAATGAATTGGAAAGTGAACGTGGCTAGGTGGGAAAAATCTTAGACGTTGTGAGTGCTATTGAATACATCATTTATTTTCGATAGGACTAATTTTATTGGGTATATAATTTATGATTTTGCCGAATAATATGCCAGTTATGTCTTATATTATTTTATTTATTGTAATTGCATAATTAGATCGATCAGGTGAAATCATGCGATTAATTGATTTGCATTTCTTAATCTGAAAGGACCAAATTGATCTGATTAAACACTGTCTCATAATTTAAAAAAATAAGTGCACTTGACATTAAAGATTTTACTCGAAGACATCAGGGTTATGATTATTTTTATTACTTTTAAATGACAAAATATTTTTTCATAAATCACAATTTTGTTTTCGTTTAACATATTTGCCACTAATTATTAAGTTTTATTACAAGTTAATTGAAAGAAAATGCTCGGCCTATTAGTCAGGGCGTCTGTGATACAATTTTTTTTTGTAATTGTTGCAGTTTTTAGTAATGATATCCCGCAAATATATTTCCTATAATGATCTATATGCATGTTAAAATACATGAATAATTTAAAATTGTTTAAAAAATCAAAACTAAAAATTTAAGTGCATTTAGTTATTGATATATCTGCTGAATCAGTAGCGGTCTTTGCCTAGTATTTCACTTTTATAACATAAAAAAATTCGAAAAAATTTCGCTTCGGGCCTATAAAAATTTCATTTAAACATTTTGATCCCTTTTAAAAGGTCCAGAAAATCTTGTTCCTTCCAAGTAGTTTTTGCTCAAGGGGAATTTTTTTTAGAAATTTTACTCTAAATCAAAAATCCTGGACGCAGTCTAATGAAAATAGAACTATGGATCACTGCCCAAAACTTGACTGGTATACCTCTTAAGACGTTTTACTTTTTGAAGATGGCAAATCATGGAAAATCACATTCGAAGGTCAATATTCATAAAATAAGGATATACACAAGGGCACGCAAAGACAGTGCAGCATAAAACTGCTGTATCTAGCGATGCAATCATCGTAGAAATATGGTTTTGGGTCATTTGATTATAAAATCTCTACAACATATTTTAGGCCCAAAAACATACAAATTCACTTTATTCTTGTTTTTGGTGGGAGGATAGGTTTGTGTCTCTTACCCTTTTGAGAAGTTGGCAGTCCCCTAATTCATGATAGCAAATCTGGAAAAACAGTTATTTTTTTTCTTAATTATCTCTCATTTATTTGCTTATTTTTCGTGTAAGCTTTTGTAAATCTCTTTTCTGAAACAACACATTTTTCTTATGCAGAACGTTTGATTTTGTGTTTTTCAATTATTGATAAGTGCACAATTTTATACAGACCCTTTCGAATATAGTGGGAATATTTGCCCTAATAAACACTGGAAAATTATCCTCAAAGCAACTTTCTTCTAGCGTAATAGTAATTCTAAAGTTTTTGCATTCTTGATTATTTTGGCCTGGATCTTATTTAAAAAAAAGTACATATTTTTTTCTTTCTGGGGAAATAGGCATTGATTGTTTAAAAAAATTATTGTTATTCTTGCTTTTCAAAAGGGACTATATACCTATAAAATATGTACAAAAATAGGCTAACGTTTTAAATATTTTTTTAAATATATTTGAAAATCATAAGGCTTTTATAAAAACGAATAACTATGGAATTTGAGAAGCATAAATATACGATGATATATGCATGTTCATGACTAATACTTCACCATTACTTATTTAACTGCTTCGGAAAAGATGTTATTCGGGAAAATTATAGAAAATTTTGAATATGAATGTATTGTAATCAAAGACATTCTAAATATTGCTTTTATCTATATTTAGATTAACGCTAAGTTACATAATTGTACTAAAATATTCTCATAAAAGCTTCCAAAAAATCCTTTTTTAAACATTAAGACATTCATTGAATTTATTAATTAGTGGAGCATTTTATCGTGCTCTCTTGTAACACCAGCTCAAGTAAATATCACAGAAAATAGATAAAAATAAATTTATAACTTTAATCTAGCCTTCAAGCGATTCCTTGGCGATTCAATTTTTAAACGAACTTTGTCTCTTTACAAAATTGTCTCCAAAATCAGTTCAAGATCTTTCCTCTGGGTCATCTCGTCTTTCCTCCATTCATTGTTCCTTAACTTTTCCATTCACATAATCCTTCGCAACAGAGACCTAGGAAATAATTCCAACGATCCCCTCTGAAAACCTTCTCTATCCTCCACACCACTGATGCCTTAACAAAGCCTTGCATTTGAAATTATAATGGATAAAGCTGCTGCACGGACGATATTTACATAAATTTAAGATACGCCAGTGAACAACGGATTCAAATTATAATAGTTATGACTATAGTGCTACGAAAACATAGCTGTAAACGAAGTCGAAACTGACAAAGATGAAAACGCTGTTAAATTAGTCCACGAATGATGATAAGTGAACAGTCATTTATTAAGACGCTAAAAATGAATATTTATGGCCGGTGAATAATTTATTTTAACTGAAAGTTCTGGAACGTGATTCTCGAAAGACGTCTGTATTATTTGATGATGAGGATGATAAAATATTAGAAATAAACTTAAGCGGGATTGAGATAAATCCCTTAAAATTATACAGGAAATGTACGGAACTTAAGAATTCTTTAAATTCTCCGAAGAAAAGATCGATCATGAACAGGTTAGAGATACTTAGCAGGTATAAATAATCCATGTGATGCTGAAGTTTGGGCTGGAATTTCTTACAAATTTTAAATCAAGGCAAGAAGATTATTTGCCCAGAAAACAATGAGTCCTTTAAAGGGACAAGATAAGAGGACATTTTATGAGGATGATAAGATAATCCGTTAGCAAACTAAAAGTTTATTATTATGCGAGAAATAAAAGCATATTGTCATTAAAATATACTGGGGAAATAATGTTGCAATAATGTTTAGAAACATTTCTATTTCCCTTGAAATAAAGGACCTAAAAATGCTCATGTGGGTTGTAATAAATACTTTACAACTATAGAATTGAACGAAATTTCTTAAAGTTCTCGAAAGAACGAATCACCTATTCAGAAGCAAGGTATCTTAAGTAGGCATGAAGAGACAAATATGATTGATTGTATTTATCTACGTAAAAATCGGAATGTGTTACAATTAATTGTAGATTTTAAATAAGCTTACAGGACGTATTTAACGAGAATACAATAAGATTCATTTATAGGAATAATGAAAGGGGATATTTATTACAAACGATAAGGTGGCTTGGCTTCAGAATTTAAGTTTGACATCACGTGAGACGTAGATTAATAACTCTAGTCCTGTAATGATTACAGAGACAAGTTATTAGTAACAAACTGTCACTGTTAGAGATTCCTTAAATTTAACGAGAGGAAAAGAAAATACTCGTATCATTTGTAAAATATGTTGCTAAAAATTAATAATAGAAGCATTTCCTGATAGTAATACCTTATGCAGTTGTAGATAAAAAACCTTTTACAGTTTTACAAATATTAATTTAACTTTCATGAAATATTAAGACCCAGTAAGAATGCGAGGAAATGTTTTTCAACAGAAAATAGTAGTTAAATGTCAATAAACTGGAATTCGGACAAAAATATCAGTTGAAAAGTAAAACCTTTTAATTGTGTAAGATGGTATACTAATTTGAACCCTGTCATTGAATTTTGAAGATAAGGATAATTAAGCATCATAAAGGAAATACTTAAAAAAGGGTAAATGTAAGAAAAAATATAGACCATATTAATGGGAATTTATTCGGTTAATTTCATAAAAAACACTCAGTGTTATTGAATCAGTTTTTGTATAAACCTTACCCAAGAAATTTAATTCGTGAAGTTCAAAATGAAAGCAATTCGTTACATTGAGCATTTCTCTATTAAATGTTCGTAGTTCCACGAACACTTTGCTATGCATATATATGTATATGCATAAGTATATATATATATATATATATATAAGTATACGTATATATATATATATATATATATATATATATATATATATATATATATATATATAATGCAGATGCTCTGCGATCGCATTTCGATATCTGAAGTGCATTATTTTGAAAATTATTTCTTAACTCGTAATGCCAATAATTTGGTTAAAGACATCCAATCCATCCCATATATTAATTCATCATGGAATGCTGCTATGTTAAATTTTATTCTGTTTTATTACATTTTGTCGGGAATTTTTAGGCTCCCTCCAAGCTTTTTCGAAAGCGTTATTTTTTTTCTTCTCTCTTTTATTTTCCTCGAGCCGCCGTTTTCCAATCTACACAGTTTTCTGTTGTGGAATGGCAACACTCTTTTCTCGCCATTTTACCTCCTACAGCCTGCACTATGTACATTTTCTTGCTCAGCTCCTAATAAAGAAAGTCATATGTGTGTCTGTTATTTGCGAATTGGGTTCCTTTTTTCTGATTTATAGTGAATATTTTAAAGTTTTTCTTCCCAAAATTTCTTTCAAGTATTAACCTGCTATGTTACTTTTTATAAGACTTTCTCGTAAATATTATACATAGGGAAATATGCACTTATGTGGAAACAGAAGTTCATTGTACATGCATAGAGTATGTATGCATTAATAGGCCATTATCTTCAACCAATGTCTGTACTCGTTAATCGAATTCAGTGTGGGTAATAATAATTAATTATAATAGATTTACATAGAGTATTATATCATTTTCAGCCGAAATAAAAAGGAATACTAATTTTATCTTCAAAAGAAAAGTTTTATGTATTTTAAAATAATCAATTTGATAAAATGATAATAGATTTCGTTTGAAATAAATTATACTGAACTTTTCATCAGAAAGACACCTTTTAGATTGCATTGTCTGGAAATAACTATGCGCATGGTGAATGAAGGAAATTATATAATTTGTAAAAAATATTAAAAAAATTTCAAGTAGTTTTACTTCAAAAATCTTACTAAAGGTTTATAAAAATGAAAAACTTTATTATGGAATTACTGATTTTTGCCATATAAAAGTTTGAATGGTTTGTTTAATAAACTTTATTTCACTTGATCTGACATTTTAACAAGAGAAATTCTACTGCCATAATAGCCTCTTCTGTCGACGTGAAGTTTTCAGGGGGTAGCAAAGCGAATCAACCGTGATTCTGTAAACCCTCGCTTGCAGGTGAAGTAACATTAAGAATTCGCAGGGCATCGTAATATGTAATAACATGTTGTAACTGTTAGGGTGATGTGAGCAGCATCATATTCTGAGTAATTTTCTGAGAGAAATTTGGTAATAACGGCAGTTGTTTTATAGCTCGTTTTTGTTTCTAAGAAAGCCACACGCGGATACTAAGATTACAAATAATGTTTTTCAAAAACATGTAAGGAAAAATAAAAGTTGCTGGTTGGGCCATTAAGAGCATGATGAACATTAGATGAAGAAAACTAGCACAGTACTCGTAGTTAAGGTCGAGTAAAACTTTCAGATTACTGTACTGCTCGCATAAGAGATGGAAACCCTTGCAAAGTTTGTTGTAACTATGTTTTAGCAGTCTCATATCCTAAAATTTTATTTTTCAAAAGAAAATGTTTGTTTGGAGAATAATAACATTTATTAGCAATGAACAATACAATATAAACACAAATT
>OU015500.1:46256472-46283972 GCA_907164885.2 Dolomedes plantarius
CTGGGCAGTGGTCGAGCGGGGGACTGTATATTGAATGATCTGCCGCTCTTCGGGTCTGGCACAATTCATTTAGGATAAAATCTCCCATCGCTGAGTGGGCTCTTGAACCGAGAACCAGATCCTAAACCGTGACAGACGAATATTAAACCTTCAGCGGGCGCGCCCGTGTATAAAGTGCAACATTTTCGTAATTTTGAATGGTTTGTTTTTACGTGTTAGGTTTGAATGTTCTAAGCAGTTTCTATTTATAGCTACACCCTTTTTAATGCAGGTCTGATTTTCTGACCCTTGTATTCCTTTCCATTCATCTTTAGTCGTGATTTAAAAGTGGTAAGCCGACGAATATGCTAGATTACAATACGACAAAAGCAGGAGTTGATGTATTCGATTAAATGTGCAGCTATTATACGGTATCCCGCATATCACAAAGATGGACAGTCTCATCGTTTTTCAGGTTTTTGACATAATAGGAATCAATTCGCTGTCCTTAGATCCAATAAACCGGACAGTATTGAAATAAGGCGATTGTATCTGCATTCTTTGGCCTTTAATTATAAATATATCTCAATATTATGATTATTTTATATCTTGTCATAAAACGCAGAATTATTATTTTCAATTTGAAAAAAAAAAGTTTATTACAAAAGGAATAATCAAGTTTGAAAGATACGTTGTACTTTGTGCCACGCGCCTGCTGGTGTTGCAAAAATTGGCGCGCTAACTGACTAATTATTGCGAAAATAAGCAGGAAAATAAATACATATTCTAGAGAATAAACGCTCAATCTTTTTCAGCAATATGTGTCAGAAACCTAACTCAATGACTTTTAGCGTAGTTTTTACTAAATTGCGTGTTTTCTACTATAATGTAGTTGATAGAAGGAGCGACCGAAAGATATCTTGTTACGTTGTTACTGAATTTGAGCAGTGATTTCGTATTTTTGTGAAATTACTAGCTGAAAACCCTCACTTCGCTACGGAGTACATTCAAATTAAATACAACGGTCAATGTATGCAATTAATGCCAAAAAAAATCTAAATATATATATGTATAGATATTTATAGTAAATACGACGATCAATGTATACAATTGATGAAAAAAAACAAAAAAATATATTTATAAAAAAACGTAAGGGATATTTTTAAAGGCAAAATAATGTAGAAGAAACTATTCAAATTAAATCTAATAGGACATACTAAAGAATATAGTACAGTTAATATAGTACAGTTTGAGGAACATATCTTTTACTGTATTTCAATATTTTTTGGATAATGTCCAATCGTCTGCCGCATTAGCAAGAAATTTTTTTTTGTCAATTTCGTTGTTATGCACATGACGATTTATTTATTTAACGTACCAGAAAAAGAAATCACGTGATGAGCATCTAATAAATTAAATTAAAAAATTTAATCTTTAAAAATTCACCAAAAATCAAAAAATGAAGGAAAAGATTCGAAAAAGATTTCATTTTAAAGGAATTTTTATGATCTTTCTCGTGATATAAATTTTATAACCCTCAAATTATTCTTATTAATGCAAACTTAAAAAAAGATGCTAAAACAGCTTAAAAATTTAATTTTAAAAAAATCTAAGAAGAATTTTTCAAAATTTTTTCGTAGTGCACCCGTACACTATAAGAAGAATCGTCATGCAAAATTTCAGCCCTTTAGGTCCAGAGGTTTGGTCTGTGCGTTGTATGTATGTCATTCAGTCAGTCAGTTGGTCAGTCAGTGAGTTACGGAACTGTTATATATATATATATATATAGATTATACAAGTATGCCTGACTTTTTTAAGTAATTTTATATTTGTCTCCAGTAAGCGATTGAAAATGTTATCGTGTTGGTATTCTGTCGCTAGAAACGTCTGTTATTTGGCTTATAGTGTAACCCAACCTACTGAAAACTTGTGGAAAACGCAAAGAGGAACACAAAACTTCTTAAATTCCACAAAATAAACAAAGGTATGGCTGCATGTTTCAAACTATTAAACAGTTCGTCGCCAAGGCGAGGGGCAGAAACTGTGATTCTCATTATATATATATATATATATATATATATATGCTTGGAAGTTCTGACTCGTTTGCCAAACGCTGTTAGTACATTTTTTTTCGCAAAGTGTAATATAATAATACTATTTTGTCCTGAAAGGGGAGTATGTTTCGATCTAATTAGAATTCAATCATCTTTGAGATCTTTGAGATTATGAAACTACAACTCATAGTTCTAACACCCTTAGCGAAAGAGTTCAATTTACTTTTATGTTAAATTTTAGGATATACATAATGTTAGGCACGTAATAATTTTTACCAGAAATTCATATAATACTCAACGTTATAATGATGTATTTTCTTACTTACAATTGCTTAATATAATATTATCGATAAATGCTGAATTATTCATCCACTCAATGTTTCCTATCATTTTAAGACCTAATATAGTAATATTCTTGTATTACAGACCAACGTACTCAGAAAACATATTTAATTTTTTTTAACTGTGAGTAGTTTTACTAAAATATATTTAAAACGCAGAAAATTTCTCTATCCAGCATTTATTAAGAGTATAATAGGAGTAGGACTTAACATCATATTATCAGTTCATTCCTCTGATAAACTGTTATTGTTAAATATTTGAAAATGTAAGGAAAATTTTCCAAAGTAGGAAATACCCGACATCTGAGCCCTTTATTCTAAATTAATATTATTTTTAATCATTTACTATTAATCTTAAGAATATTGTATAAGATGAATAAGATAAACATCTAAATATATTTGTTTCTTGTCAAGCCTTTAATCAAAAGCAGGAAATATAGTTAGAAAAGCATAAGTAGTCATTGAACAGAATTTTATAATAGATATTCTATGGTTTTTAACACGGAAATCAGTATTCAAATTATAGTTATTTTTAAAACAGTGTAAAATAATTGTGATTTGGTTTCCTTCCTTTATGAAAACACAACTGCATACCTCATGTGTTATCAAAATCAGACAAGAATGCCAATATCAAGGTATCAAAAAAGTTTTAAATTTTCTCGACTTTTAAGGAAAGTTCTATGAAAATATTATCGGTTTTTTTGACAATTCTCAAAGTAAAAAATAGTAAAAACGGTCCCAAATTCTCAGAGCAACACAGAGATGAAAATTGAGCCCAAATTATGCTTCTATTATTTTTATTATTTCAAAGGTTTATTTAATACCTTTGATATATTTATAGCGTTGAAATGCCTATTTACTTGCATGAGTGATGAAATAAAAAATTGCAAAACAGTGATACCACTGAAGGAAATCTAATACTGCATAGAAAATGAGAAATTTGTTTTGCTCGAATAGCATGAAGTAGTGGATATTCGGTTTGGAACAAAGTGCAAAATTTAATTTTGTTTTGTTACAAAGAGCAACAATTGTAAATGTAAGTTATTTATATGAGAATTAAGAAATTACATAACAAATGATTGGCACCAAGAAAGAATTCCGAAGAATTGGGGGGAAATATACTATTCTTTTTATACAGACGTGACTTAAACAGCATTTTCACACTCACCTCTGATAGACTCACCTGCACAGATTTTAATCAATATATATATATATATATATATATATATATATATATATATAGATAGATAGATAGATAGATAGATATAGATATAGATATATATTACTCCTGGAAACTGGTAAAGCTATCTTTCCCTGTCGAAAAGCAGGTGGGATAGTTAAACAAATGCTTTTATCAATTACTGAGTATTTTACTCACTATAATGCCAAAAACTATAATATTTTTTGAAATATACAAGTCAGCTGAGGAGAGGAAAACTCTTAAACCAAATAAATATATTTAAGATTCAGATTCAGATACAAAGTAATAAAGACATAGTTTATCACTTTACCGCTGCGATGGCTTAGAAAAAGAGATTGTTAATAACCATTTCGTAACCATTATATTTATTCAATGGTGTCCATGATTTTATTAAGTCACATGCTATCAAAAATATCCGATGTAAGTATTAATTAAGAACTGCCTTTAAACTGGGGCAGAAATCAGTATTTCTATGAGGAGGTAATTGATGTATTATATTTTTAAATACTGTTACAGTTGGCTCTCTGTTTAACGACTTTCAAGGGATCGTGAAAAATCGTCCTTAAGTAGAGATCGCCCTTAAACAGAATTTGTGAAAAAGTAACATTTCCCATAACGTCGGAGGGGCCGGGACTGGGAAATATCGTCTTTAAATAGAGATCATCGTTAAGTAGAGCGTCGTTAAACAGAGAGCCAACTGTAGTTTTTTATTGTACAATTTGCCTTAAGACACAAAAATTAAAAATCGGATGAAACGGTTAGACAACAGATTGTTAGAACAAAAGAAACGTCTTCTCAAGCGTGCCTTTATATAGTTTTTAACGTAGGATTACGTTCCTCCATAAAGGTTCTCCAGTAAGGAAAATTTCAGACGCTAAAACCGTCCGTCGTTGCGATTTATATTTTTGGCAGCGTGCCAAACCCAGTCTGTATTGCTTGGACAAGCAGAAACAGTTAAACAGAAATTTCCAAAATGGGTCAAAATTTTGACATTTAAATATAAACGTACGTTTACATACATACATACAAAAGAGGTAAGCAGCAATAAGTAATCCTACGTTAATAATCCGCGGTAGTTTGTTAGAAGAGACTACCTGAATCTTAGATTTCTGTTTTGGTAAGTAGTTGATTAAAAGAAGATAAATATATTAAATATGAAATCGTATTTTACAGGTGCTCAAACAAATCTATATTTTCAATATCTACATTTTCAAACAAAATGATAAAATATGTGGTATGCGATCAGTAATTATATACTAAACAAAGAGAATGAAATTCACAAACCGTTTTTTGACTCACAAAGAGTGATTAAATTTATAACGACGATAGCCATCCGACAAATGCATTACGTTCAGCATCTTTCCTGACAATGCCCTACAACAGAAAACGGCTTAATGCCAGTGCCTACCAGTTGAACCAAAAACGTTCATAAGTATTAAAGAGGAACTGATTTTTTTTTTTTTGCAGGGACTTAAATAAATATTCCCATCCAGAAACAACGTAATAACGATATTTTGAAAGACAGTTACCTCTTACCTGCTGCTTTATCAAACTGCTTTCGTAACACAACGACTATAGACGTGACCCACAAGCAGTGAGTGATCAGATGTTCAGCAAGAATAATGAAAAATGCTAACATACTTTTGACCCACTAAGAGTGATAGCTGGAAACCGTGATTACCATCACCCACTCTGAAAGAAGCCACAAATCTTTCCAAACAAATCAATGGCACACAAAATCGAAAATGGTCGAGTGCCAGTGCCTTCCGCGGTCGCTGCAAAAAGTTCAAAAAATATTAATTAGGGAATGCGTTTTTTAGAGGGGACACTAAATCAATACTTTTTCCCGACCTGGGTAGCACCTAGTTAGGTCGTTAACCTACTAGGGATGACGTGTTGTAGTGAAAGTGGTATTACGGAAGCGTCCCGACATTCACAAAAAAAAAAAAAGAAAAAAGGAAAGGGGTGATTTGCTATTCAGTACTGTTAGAGTCATTGAACCCTTTTTACACTGTACAGTTGGCGGAAGCGTACTGCAGCAGGTTCTAAACGGTGCTTCGACGGTTCCTGAACTACCCCTACGAGTTCGAATAATGGTGCGAGGGTTGCGTCGCTTACAGAAAGAACATTGACAGTTCAAGTTCTTCGTCCTGGGTTACAAGGTCTCGTATGCAGATGGAATATCCTTTAAAAATAAGTCAGTCACGTATCGCTACTTCTCCGTAGAGACTAGGCGCATGCTGGAGCATGACTTGCTGTTTTTGCTTTGGAGGGTTGTTCAGACCTAAAGCTGAAATGTCATCCACTGCTGCGAAATTAGGTACAATGAAATCGTTGACTGACTAAGAATTTGTAACACTGTTTAGGATAATTTGAAGCGATCAATAATTAATTAACGTATTTAAGGTAGAACTAGCTTAAACTAATTTTAAAAATTTTAAATAAATATATTTATAATTAAAAGATTGTTTAATACTTTGACAAAATCTGAAAGAGACAAAGTAGCTCCCACAAAATGGTTTTATAAGTTTTTTTTTTGTGATTTAAAAAAAATGAAACATGTTAGTGCGTAACTTAGTGGTGCTATATAGCTGAATTTATATGGTTATACTGATAAATGGCCTTTCATTTATCGAACATTTATTAATACCTATTCTTAGACATACAGGACAATGCAACTCTTGACGAACAGAGAATCTGTATCGGGAAATAAAGTAGTTTATAAGATGTAAAAAAAAAGCTTTTATTCATTTGATTAATAACGGATCATTACTTTTTTTATATTCTTTTACGTGAAAGGGGAAATATAATTTAAAACTCTAGAATAAAGCTGAAGTAAATTAGAAACGAATTAAAAAAGTGAGTTATATATACACACACACACATATATATATATATATATATATATATATATATATTTATTTATTTATTTATTTATTTATTTATATATGTGTGTGTGTGTTAATATACACAAATTTTTAGTATCTTCAGCCCTCCATATTTAAACTTGAAGGTGTTTCTCTCTAATTAAAAAAGAGGAGATAGTGATTCACAGAAATAATTTTCTCTTGATTCCCTACTCTAGAACGCTAGCCCTTTCACTTCTTTCTTTCGAAAATACGAAAATCATTGACATAGAGTAAAAGACATATATAAATATAAATATATATATATATCCGAAACGCTTTTCATTTGAATGAAGTGCAGGACATTTTCCGTGCCATCATCACTTCATAATAATTGCAAAAAATAGCACCAGATGTCTCCGCTAATGACGAGGAAATTAAACGGAAGGGTCCATGAAGAAGAGGTGGGCGTGGGAGGAACTGAGGGGAGAATTTTACGACAATGATTAGAGAATGTCAAGGGAATTTTAAAAGAAGAAAAAAGGCGAGAATTTAATTTTTCAGTGATAGAGGGATAAATTAAGTTGATGAAATAATGTTAAATAGATTGTTTGTTGAGTAGGTGTGTACGAGAAGGATACGACAACATTATTAAAGTTAAACGATGTTCTTAACATTCTTTTGCGTATATTTAAATGAAGAAAATGTGAAGCAGATAAATTTTCTGCTGGCTGTTAAAGAGTTATTTAAGAACATAATTTGTATAATAGCTCACAAGTATATATTTATTGCTTAGCGTTTAATGGATCTAAGAAAGATTTAAAGAAAAAGATGTAAACAAATGTATGACAGTTTGGTTTTAATGGTTTGTGACGCGTAAAATAAAATTGCTTTTTATTCTGAAAGAATCTGTAAAATTTTTGAAATTATTTAAATGTTATATCTACATTTTACGATGACATATGATAAAAAAAATTTTAAGAAAAACCTATAAAATACCTTAAACTTTGTCCATTACTCAAGAATATTCTTGGCTCACAGCTTTCTATAGTTCCCCTGTCTGAGATACTGAGTGTTAGAAAATTTTTTAAGAATAAATTTTTGTTTGCAGTTTATATCAATTAAAATAAAACCATTTAGCCACGAGGATATTTTCTTCATTACAAATATTTTTAATGTGCCTAAATCTTTTAATCTCCTAAATTTTACAAATTTCAAGCTTAATCTTTTCCGTACGCAGTGGAATAGCATTTATCCCAAGAATAATGGCCCAAGAATATATATATATATATATATATATATATATATATATATATATATATATATATATGTGTGTGTGTGTGTGTGTGTGTGTGTACATACATACATACATACATACATATACATATATATATATATATATATATATATATATATATATATACATATATAACCCCCCTAAATGGCCGTTGTTACAAAGGGAGTAGGAAATTTCCCTTTCGAAAGAGGGAATTGGAAAAATAGGCCTCGTAAGCTAAAGGATGACTAGTTGTTTAAAAATTCTTTTGCATAAAGGGAAACAATTAAAATTTTTCAAGTAAAAGCCAAAAAAAAATTGTGTTCACTACTTTGATCCTACTCTCAAAAGTTCTGTTAAAATAGCTGTTTGTAAGGAAAGTAGTATTAGAATTAAGAAAGAAAAATTCTAAAGGTTAAAAATTGAAGAAAAAATTAAGCAGAATCATAAAGATAAAGAATTTTGCTCCACCACTGTCAATGGAACAAAAATTTGATATTGTGACTGAAATGGAGTTTTAAAATCTGTGATACCTAAATGTTACTAAATCTTTATATCTTAATAACAATGATTCAATATTTAATGTAAATTTAAAAGCAAAATAGCTCCTTTGTACTGAAAAGTACAAAGTACTTGACCATATTATGTTCAATCAGTTTAACGATATATCCGTATTTTGATATCGTATAACTCAAAACAAAAAGAAAAAAAGAAAAGTCTGCATCAATCTGAAAGAAAATTTTAACAGCAATTTTTAAGGCATAATCAAAATGTTTGTCTATTTTTTTCTCCAAATATATAAAAAAGTTTATAATTATCAGTTGATAAGTAAAGAGTCCCAAGTACGATGAGAAATTCCAAATCTCTACTGCACACTGAAAAATTTTATTTATTCTGCCGAGGTAGATATACTAATCGTAAGAAATTTTCATTTCAGCATTTGATATAAATCTAAAAACTCTCAGGTTAGGGAGATTTAAAATTATATAAATATTTATAAGAAAGGACTTTAATCGAAATCATATCGGATGATAATCGAAATCATCATACTAATTACAATAACTGTATTAGGGAAAGAGATATTAAACGAATAGAATGCATTGAGGAATACTCCATGCTGTCAGAAACAAAATTTATAAAGTAATTTGAACACCAAAATATTTTTCAAAAACATTACTCAATCTAATGCTGTATGATTTTAAATTGAAATAAGGATTTTGAACACAAGTCCTTTTATATAAGACTGGAAAACGCCATTATATTAAACAGATCTCGAACTACAAGCTTAAATGAAAACTTGAAGCTTTATCATGCATGTTTCAAACCATTCTTGGTGATAACATGCCAGCAGTGGTAAAATACCGTATTCATGCCGTAAAAGTATACTTTTAATTTAGTAACTTTTCTTTAAAAAGTTGCCTATTTCCTAGAAAATAACTCCCTTTTCCAATTCAGAAATAGTAAAAGAGAAACTGACCTGCCCAACCCATAAAATCAAATTCCCACTGGTCAGTTACCGACTTCAAAAAAATTTCAGAACGTCTGAGATTTTTTTTTTAGTGCCTTCTAAGATCTATATATCTCCCGCATATCCCTCCAACAACTTTTATGTGCTCTTTACGCCCATTTCATGGGCAGTTGGAATTCCTTTTCCGAACCCCTAAACTGCCATTTGTGTAAAGTTTTCAAATACCCATTCGCATTTCCCATTCATTCGACCATTTTGGTTATTTTACAGTCTTTACGACGCAACTCCTAGTAAATGGGGTGGTTCAGTGAGAAAAAAATAGGACGGAGTATAATTACTTGTAAGCTTTAAAATAATTTTTCAGTTTCAGCAGTATTTTTATGTTATTTTTATCTTCCATGTCATTTTTTAGCGTTTAACGGTGATTCACAAATAAAATTCGACAAAGTATGCGGCGCCATATTTTTTCTCCCTGGTTGCCATTTATTTTGAATTGGTTGGAAATTTATTCCAAGTGATATACTCTTTACTGTGTTTTTTAATAATTTTAAAACAAGAGTATTTTATATTTTCCCTTTATTTCTATTAAGAAATGCTTGAAATGCATAACTTTTCCATTAGTCTAACTTATGCTATATTACCCAAGTTTTATTTGCAGTTTCAAAAGTTTAATAAATCTGATAAGTAAAAAAAAAACTGTAAACATATTACTTATTGTGGATAGTAAATTATTTGCACCTCTACATATGTAGCTACGTAATGCCATTAATACACATGACTTTGTACTAGTTTTTATAGATGTACACGAATATATATCTATGTATATATATATATATATATATATATATATATATATAAGCATGAGTACAATTAAATCTATACCATGTTAATCCCATTTTACGAACGGATCTTGAAATATAATCTACGTTATTTAAAAGTTTTCTGTTAAATTGTTGTACGATCACGTGAACTAGGTGTTTCTTTTGGATCAAATGTAAAACAAACTAACATTTATTTCATTTTTAAGTTACATTTTATGGACAAAATGCATATAGAACATAGATGTAGGATGAAATAAGGTCATGTGGTTCGATACCATCTAAAAATTAAAAAACTATTGATTATCTTACAAGGCATAAACGGAGGTAATTAAATATAAAGAATTCTCATGGTAATAATTACTATTGAACGTTCCTTTGCATTCGTAATAGTTAAATCGATTAGTTTCAGAAAACTAATCGAAACTGAAGTAGGCCAACACAAGTAGGAAATATTATTCTTAATTCGACTTAAAAATAGTCACACGATATAAGCACTAAATAATGCAGGAATATGTAATGAAATGTAGATAAAACTGAAATCAAAAGAGATGAGTGAAGAAAAGTGTATTATTGTTCTTTTTATACCAGTCGAATCACCAGTATTTACAAACGCAATGATTTCTTTCACTTATCTTTGTTTAAAGTATTGAACCTAGGTAAATACGTAAATATTTAAATAAAAATTCATCGTAAAATTGAAACATAAAGCAATAAAATCTTAATAAAGAAGGATAGAAGCACACATACATAGAGGTTATGCTTTCAGTTAAATCAGCAATCAGCCTCTTTCGTTTCGAAATGGTTTTGTTCTACGTTGATAAATATTTAATTTTCGGAGCTGTTAAAGTATTAAAAGAAACTGTGCAGAATTATTTATTATGGAAAACAAGCGATTTTTATCAGAAAAAACAAACTGGAGTATTGCGATGATGGTCAATTCAATTGTTTATAATCTTTGTGTCATTTGTGTATCGTTTACCATTCAAAAATATACCTATTTGCTTCATTAACTTTGAAGGAAATTTGTTTGCCGGTGTCTCAATTTTGCTGAAGTGTAAACTTTCCGCTATTGTTAAGAAAGGGATATTATGTTACCAGAATTGATACTAATGTATTAATACTAGTCTGCAAATAATCATAAGATTGTAGGTTTTCTTTCAATTCAGTATCCCACTCTGATCTAAAACATCTAAATTATGGACGGGTAGAAGTGATCAATTCCTGTTGAAAACCTAAAACGCACCTGATATGTCCAATCAAAAGCAAAGAACTTATATTTTTTCGCATAATTTTTATCAAATATATATGCATGATCTTGTAAATCTTTACAAATAATTATAGCCGTATATTAAGTCAAATTATATAACAAGGTAAAAAGCTAAGTAAAATGAATTATATTATCCTTCTTGTATCAGTGCAGAATATGATTCATATAGCAGGGAGAGAGAGGCTGTTATTCAGCAATCAATATGGTAGAATCTCTTGGATTCCTAAATTCCCTCCACTTATAAAATATATATTAAAAATAAAATGATTCTTGTTTCTTAACCATATTTTCCGAACACTACGTTTCATTTTGTAGCATTACATTCATATTTTTCCTTTACGCATAAACAAGTAGCAGACAAATATTTATACTAGGTTTATACAGCAAGCGGAAGATTGACCTAGAAATATTTTATTTTATTTATTTTTTCCTTATACACTATAATAATTTCTTATATACTGAGATTAGTTTTTCCCTCAGAATTAAAAATACAAAAATTAGTATTTTAGAGCCCTTTCTAACAAGAATATCACGAATTAATGTTTCTTAATGCTATAAACTATTTTCTATGCTATATTAACGTTTTCATCTAATTTATATTTTATTCATATTCTGAAATCACCCATTTAGAATTTATAAGATAAATGAGATCATACAAGTATCATACATTTATTTATTTTGCATATCATTCCAATGAAGTAGTGTCATATATAATTGCGACAAAAATACTTTATTTAGCGTAAAACTTCATTATTTACAATTTTTTTAATTTGTTTCACTAAAGATTATGAAGTAACTCTTAATACATGTTATAATAATAGAAGACAGGTGTGTAAAATATAATAAACAATGTAAAATTGAAAAATAAAGCTATCGATATGACACCTCTGTTCTATTTTCCTAATTTACCCCGGTGATTATTTTTATTCTATGAGAAAATTAATGCAGTGTCTTCAACTAAAACTCACCAAAATACAGTAATTAACTATACAATGTCTAATAATTAATAAAATAATTTATTATCTAATTGCTGCGAACCTAGAATCATTTCGGACCATCAATACATCGCCCCTTCTGTCGTTGTTTTCTGCCTTCCACCTCATCTGATGTAGGAGAAAAATGGTTGGCATGGTGAGGGAAGGGTTGCTATGACAACCGCATCCTCCGCTCTCGCGAAAGATCGCTTTCAGGTCCACATGCCGACTGTACTGCCTCCTCTTGCCCTCCGCGGAGACCGTGGTCAGAAACGAGGGACCATTACCATAATGATGCCTCGTAAATGATGACCCTTTCTTTACTTACTTGCATTTTATTCATGAAACGGTCTTTTCTTTCCTCGAGAAAACAGAGTTTTTGCAGTGAATATTTAAAGCACACATACACATGTGAATGTATACGCAGGTTTTGCGCGTTGCATTGTTATATTTGCATACACAAGCAGACACATATCGCCAGAAAACGAAGAAAAAGCTTGAATTAATTGAGTAACAGAAGCAAACAAATGGAGTAGTCCACTGGCGTTCGCCATAACCTAAAAACAACATTAAAACGGCACTTTTCTGAATACTTTGTTTTGAAGAGAAACAAAACTGTGGCGCTCCCTTTCTCAAACTATTCAAAACCATACTTTTTTGTTTATATTGGTAATATTGGGAACTATGCTGGGAACTATTGGGACTATGCTGTAGAATCGCAATTTATTTGTTATAGATTTAGCTCTACAGAAATATATTATTTGATTCTGTTGGTGTAAGTATAGAGTTGGAAAATCTTAGAATCATCGTTTGTTTTTATAGAAGACAAAACTATTCACAAACATATTTTTTCATTAATTTTGCTGTTGGCATGCGTGAGACAGAGGCAGTGATTTTATATTTCCCGACTTTCGTTCATTTCCTTTAATCTAATAAATCACATTTTTATTTCCCACATTTTTGGTGCAATAATTCTGGCCTTAAACTATGAAAGTATAGATATTTTCAGATTTTCCCGCTTTGTACACTGATTTTTTTTCCTGGAATATTTTCCTTCACAGTCACTATTCTTCTTTCTTTTTAAATAGATATAAAAATGTTTACACATACAGAAACACTATGCACACGTACATATTGTGAGTGGGAATTTTTCATTGGTTGCTAAAGAATATAAGCTTAAGAAAGAGGGGTTTCTTTGTGGGATATTCTGTAAAAGAGAATTCCGTGTTTTGTTTAAGGGGTCACATACCTTTTAAAGGCCAATAGACTCAACAAACATATCCCTATTTTCAATCATTAGTTGTTACTAAAATAATTTATTCAGAAATACGAAAATTTTACTGTGAGTTAAACACTTTTTTTTCTTTATAAATATGGCTCTCAATTTTTTCTACGTTGAAGATAAATGTTTTAATTTTTACAATTTTACCCATTGTTTTTTCATTGTTATGTTATTGCGTACACGATATCACCAAAACAGTTGGCTAGAATACCATGAAATTTTATACCTTGGCAATGCAAACATGTATCATTAAAACGACCTGCTATTATGTCATTACTGCCATAAAAAGTTTAATTAAAGTAAAATTATCAATTTTTTTCGAAATTTTAATTGTTTTTGAAAACCCTTTTTTTCCTATGAAGAACTAAGAATTTTGATTTCAAAGTTGGTCATTTTAAACATATATTATATAACTTAATTTTTAAACTAAAAAAATATGTATATTCAATAATATATGGAAGCAAGTCTGCGAGCAAGGGAATAGCATTGAAAAAACATTATTTGAAATTTTAAAAAAATTAAAAATTTCTCTTCAAGCTAGAAAAAAATTGAGAGCCGCATTTATAAAGAAGAAAGAGTGTTTAACTCACAGTAAAATTTTCATATTTCAGAATAAATTATTTTAGTAACTACTGATGATTAAAAATAGGGATATATGTTTGTCGAGTCTCTTGGACTGTAAAAAGTATGTGGCACCTTAAGTAAGAAACATTTTTGTGCTTACAGTTGTTCACAATTCAATTAAAAACAACTATTTTTTTATTTTTCAAGATTATGATTCACAAGAATATAAAAGACATTTTTATATTTAAAAATACTATAAATTTATTTATGATTACTTAATGATATTTTATAACTTGCAACCACATTCACAATTTAAAGGTAATGAAAAAAAATGAATAAAATCATTTGTAAAGCGTTTTTATACAAACTGAACACATTTTATACCAGAGCAGAGTAGAAATGAATTCAAAATAAATATGGAAACAACTAGACATATGAAGGCATCAATATGGGTGAAAAGTTTTGAAATTTAATATTTCACATGAGAAAACAAGAATTTTATATTTGGGATTCCTTTAAGTTAGTCATTTTCTCAACACTATTCTTATTTGAATCCATATCCACGTAGAAGAAAAATTACTGAGGTACATAAACTAAAGTTCTCGAAGTATTTAAAGGCTGTAACAATTGTTATTTTTATCAGTTATCTATGAACAAATTACTTTATACTTCAGAATCTTTGAAGCATCCCTTTAAACAAGTTTTTTTAGACGTGATATAAGATAATTATTTAACAGTAAAATATCAAAGAAAATAAAAGCAGTTTGACGAAAATTCTTAGTAAATCAATAATTATTTTTTAAGCGAAGCATTCTATAGAGCTTTAGATAATGGCAAGAAAAATTTAGATATTGAACGAGATACTACCTCCAAACACATTGATTTCATTATCTTAAAATTTTCTTATGATTTTCTTTAATTTAAAATATATCAAGAATAAAATTATTGGAATTCATTCTCCTATAAATTTCTTTAAAAATGTTTAAAAAAATCCATTTATTGGTTTTGTTCTTTGAGTAAATCTGTCATAATTTTCTTCTCTCTATTCAATTCAAATTTAAACAGTTTTCACCAAATATTTCTAGGCAGAGATTAAACATTGGATAAAATAGTATAAAAATTAATGGATATATTCTTATTTCTTAAAATTATAATGAATGTAAATCTATATATTCTATGATATAATAACAATTTGGGTTCCTTAATAATGTTTTGCCTAGACATTTTTAAAATCTAAAATAAAGCATTATGTTTGGGTACCCTGTTTAGAAACATATGTAACATTTCACAAATTAATATTTCACAGTGTTTTTTCAATGAACTGCATATTTATATAATTTCATTTATTATATAAATATTTATTACGCTACATATATCTTTTTAGGATTAATTAACTTCTTTCAAAATAAAGGTAAAATAAAGAACAAATATTTTAGTTTTTAACAAAAAAAAATTTCAGTAACATACTCTCTAATAAAAAGCTTCGCCTAACATTTTCTTTTTGAAATGAAAGTCTTCCATCAAATTCGAATAAGAAATTATCATTAACTATGTGGATGCATATTTATCTATTTATAAGAGCTAGAACTGCGTTTCTGACAAACTGTCTTGTGCTATATGAACGGCTCTAGTTAGACATTAAAGGAAATTTGATTGAAATTTAGGCTGTTTTACATTTTGGTCACTAGGAATGTTATCAATTTGAACCATTTTCCCGAATGTATTATAAATTATTCAAAGACAGAAGTTTTAGATATAAAATTTTCTACAAGTTTTAATCAACTGTTTCGAAAGCTTTAATCATTTGTTCCTCTTAGATGCTTTAAATTATTTTAATTAAATTTTCAAGTAGCTACTAGCATTCTTTACTACGATTGAACAAGCTTGTAATTTCATAATTACGTAAACAAAGATATGGGTTTAACCCTTATTTATTTGTAGTAATATCAGTTAAGTTCCACCAGTTATGGATGCTTATTCGTCCCATGAATGAATGCTTAAGATAAAAGAGTTAACTCGAGTGATTGTTGCAAAATATTAACATTGTCATAAAATAAAGATATCATTAAAATTTCACGCAAAAATTTCTCCTTTCAAAAACAAATAATTTGTAGTTACCAGAGAATTCATGGAAATGTTCCAGGTTTGAATATCAAAGGGGCATAGTTTACGCAATGATTCCAATCAACGTAAGATTTGTGGCAAAGTGATACTACTGGAAAAATAATAGTTTTCAATTCCATTTTGTTTTATTTACAAATTAAGTGAAGTAAGGAATTATTGTAAGTGGCATTTACCGTTCATGGGTTTTCTTTGATGATGACAAGAATGCTTTTATAGTTCCATCCACGTGGAAAATCTGAAGGAATAGCATTATTAAAAGTTTTCTCTGGTTTCTTAATCAAATTAATAAACTAGAGAAAGTAATTTAATTATGAATACTTGCTACTGAGTAATATAAGTAAATATTCACTTATTTATTTTCACTTTTATTACAGGATGAGGCTTACATTCAATAGGATTCAATGCATGATTGTATTCTATAATTACGCCATCCGAATATGCTTGATTCAAAGCCTATTATTATTGACTTATGTATATTTATTGTACATTTTTTAAACATGATTACTGAATTTTTATTATTTATATATAGAATAGACTTTTAATTAGATATAACACAAGCTTACTTCCTCAGATGAATACACTCTCATAACATACTGCTATGGCTAACATATTTCTTTTCTTCAATTAACGTAATTTTATGTGTCAAAAAACTATCCAAATGTGAATATTTTTATTTAAACCTTTGAAATATGATTTGAAGTAACAAAATGTTGATCTAACACTTTAGTATATCGCGCATATGCAATGGAATTTACATTTTCTCCACTAACATTCAGATGTAAAAAAGTATCACTTTCATTAAACGAAAATTTTTCATCGATGATCATGAATTCATGCGTGCAAACGAAAAACTAAGACATAAATATTTGTTTTAGATCCCAATTTGTCTACATTCAAATTTGCTTTTAGGTTTGCTAAATCCTTACAATATTAAGAAAAGTGTTCTTTAGTATGGATAACCAAAGAAGCTCAGCAATAACATTAATTTTATTTGTGTAAGTAAAATGCATTAAAAAATTATTTTTATTAATATATATTAGATAAATGAATTATAATATTGTGTTTTTTAGCTGAAAAAAATCAATGTAATCGGAAAAATTCCTTAGACTATTATTAATAAAAAATTTTTCCTACTTTAAAGTTTCAATTCGTGTAAGTACGTCAGTCACAGTATCAAATTTTAAGTAAAAATGTCAAGCTTTCAAAGAGGTAGCAGTTTGAAGTTGATGAGTGTTGCCAATAACTCAAAAGAAAAACTTTTAAAAGTCCAGAATTACGGAACAGCACTGATTTTAAGTCAGATTTAATGTCTCCAGAAATTCAAGATCGCAATAGGAAACATTTCGCTTTCGTTCCTATTCTTTTCATTTTGGATTATTTAAACTGTAGAATAAAAAAATTTATAGTTATGAATTCAAAGTTTTAAATTTTTTCAATGCACTTAAAACCTAAAAATTATTTTGGGATGCATATATAACTATGGTATTTGAAATAATAAACATAGATTAGACACGGACATTATCGTATCTGCTGCTTACTAATTTTAAGGATATAACTGAATGTTGATCACTTTAAAATGACTTTATGCAATATGAAGTTTAAAATATGATTTAAATCTAAAGGAATGAGCCTTTGAAAATTGTAGCAATACTTTTTCCTCACTTAAATTTAACATTTCAAGTGTTTATCGCATTTAAAGATGGAAAATATAAAAGAAATTTTCTTAAGATTATCCGCAAAAAAACTAAAATTTATTTCAGAATTTCCCTGAGAGAGTTCTAAAAGGATATTTATTATGTAGATTACATCAAATTAATTTTAATGGAAGGAAACAAAATATAAGTTGAGAATTTTACCTTCATTTAAGGGCATTTTGTTTTTAGATAAAAGGCTTTTCTGGCAAAAAATCTCCGTTTTAAACTTTTACTTCTAGCGAAATAAAAATTTAATTACTGCTGGTAAACTTAGATTCATATTGTAAATTTATAGTAAGGTTTATTTTGTGTAATATAATTATTTGTGCAACACAATTAAATCAGACGAGGAAAATCAGCGTTACAAACGTAAATGTTTGCTTTATGTTGGATAAATAACTAATAAGTTTATGCAATTGGTATTAAACTTCTGTTTCCAATAATAATCGATCGGAGTTTCGTATTCTTGAGAATCAATTTTTAGAAGAACAAGATTTTAAACACCTATTCGAAAAATTTTGTGAATAAGTTTGCTGCTGAAAAAATTTAAGTAATTTGAATTGGTAAATTTAATGTATACTGGCCAGCATCAAATAAACATTAGTCTTCAAACTATTGGTATAAAAAATAAGAATTCAAATTTCTTAACACTGATAATCACGAACTTCAACCTTTAATAATTCCGAGTGGCTTTTTGGCGTAAAGCGAAAAATTATAATGAAATATTGCTTTGGATGAAATTTTATTCCAATCATTAAAAAATAATGGTTGAATATCGTTCTGTTGCACGAAAACATAATTCAAAAACAACTATAATTATTACTGATTTAAAATGTAAAGCAGTTTTCGTCATTACCACTAAAAGCTCTGTTTTTGCAGAATTTTAGCATAAAGTTGTCATTTTCTTATCCCTACAAAACCCTAAGACAAATTTATGATATCATGAATCATAACAGTTTTAAATTAAATAAAAACAACTTTCTTATCCTGTCTTTCTAGATTAAGAATAAGATAAGTACATAAAATGGTTTCTAATTGATTTCCTTTGACGGAGAGATGTTTTTTAAAGCGTAATAATTTGAAACACAGATTTCATAAAGAAAAAAAAACATTCTAGAAATTATTGTTAGGGAAGAATGAATTCAAAATATGCCAGTTAAAGTAAACGATAAGAATATTTTAAAAAGTCATATGAGATGAAACGTTTACGATAAGAAAATTTTTAAAACTGTGAATATGTGCCAAAAACATATTTTAATGTTGAGACTGTTTAGAGAACGAAAAATTTGTGCTCTGGAGAATGCAGTTTTGCTATTTAACTTCCCGCAATAAAAGTTTTCCTCATGCAAGGTATATTACATTTAAATTTGTATAATAAAGAGGAAAATAATACATCAAACGAGATAATTACGTCTTTCATGCCACGTTTTAAAAAATTCATATAAGATAAAATAGTTATGATAGCAAACATTTTAAAACTTTTAATAATGACAAAAACATATTTTAACGTCACTGAAGATGTTTTGAGTATTACCAATTTGTCTATTGAATCTCATTCAAGTTTTGCTTCATTCTAAAAAATATTTCCTCATGCATTGGCATATTACATTTAAAGTTTTTTAATGATAAAAATAATGCTTTATGAGACAATTAGGTCTTTTATACCACAAGTTTTTTATTTTTTGGAACGATCATGATTTTTTGAACTCGTTGTGGGTGTAATTTTATAAAGTTTCTTGCATCCAGCCAAGCTAAAACTGCCAGGGCTGATTTAGCCTTTTTATTACTGTTAGGTACAATTGTTTTGTAATTCCTTTTAAAGGAGCATGTTTTTAACTCAATGAATTATTAAATACTTTGTTCTTCTGTTATGTTCAATATGCACAAATTTTAAATACGCAGAGTGAACGTAACTCTCCTGAAGTAGTAGATCTAATAATATGAAATCTACGGAACCGAACACTCTACCGCTGTTTAAAAACTAACAATTTATTCAAAAATAACCTAACCTTGTTTATTGATCAATACTATATCCTTACATGGAAAATTTTTTTAAAGATAATGCATTATTGAAATTTCTAGAATTTCATTTCGTTTAATTTGTATAAAGATCAAACACTAAATATCTCTAAATGAACTACACAGCATTTGTCAATACTTTAAATTGATATACGAATTTAATAAACAGCGAAAAAAAAATTTCGTCATTATTTAAAACAATTTTACAAGTGTCTATTCCTCCATTTCTTCGTGCAACTTCACCACAAAATTGTGATTTTTTAAATCATTTTCTAGCAGCTTCTATCGTTTTAAATTACATAAAAGCAAAAGCGAGCGCAACATCTCTAATTTCATTTTATCTTTCTTTTAAAAAATCTGAATGGGAGATTCTTTAATTGATTCCTCTTTACAGAAAGATACATTTAAAGGCATATAATACGAAGAAAAGAACTCTACAAAGAACTATCCTAAAAAAAGAAAATGTAGAAAAGAAGGGGTTGCAGCGTTGAGGGTTTAAGAGAGTGGAAACTCTTTTCGGTTGGGAAAAAAAGCATACATCGTATATTATAGAGCATTTACAATACATAAAGAATTGAACGATGTTCACATGTTAACGGCTGGGAGAATATTTTAGCATTTAAATCGTTTTTTAATTCTTCCCTGAAGAATTCTGTTGTAACTAATAAACTAATCCCTTTTATTTTCATCTAACAGATGTGTTGTGTTAGATATATGTTTTCATTGTGAATGAAATTGGTGTTTATAAACAATGGTTTATAAACGTCAAAGGTTGTTTTAAATTAGTTCAAATTTTTCATTACGAAAATTTACTAAAAATTTGGTTCTTCAACTTTTAAAAATACTAAAAATAATTATTATATATATGTAGCATTTTTGACATTTTACTTAAGTTTTTTATGACAGTCAGAGACAAGAGGCCCTATAATGTAATTATTTTTAAACCAATAATTAGAAATGATCAACCAAAACCGTTTCCCTAGATGCAATGTATAGCTTCGCAACTGATTTTTCTGTTAAAATTATTAGGTTAATGTTGTATGGTGTATTAGGTATTATTTTTAAAACTGAAATGGGAGAATTAAATTTTTTTTCAAAGTATTAAACCTAATTTTACTACAACCTAACAAACTTGAGAGAAAAAAAGTTCTAGATTTTCCCTCGAATTTTTATTTAGACCTTCTTTACATGAAAGTATGTTTTTTTTTCAATGCGGAGATACTTGTCGCGAAGACATTCACCTATAATTCACCGCAGTTTTGCTTGTGGGGGGGGGGCGCCATATAGTCAAACCAGCATTGCTCCCTATGAAGGGACGACACAAACGGAGGCATTTTAGTTGCGCTTCGCCAGGATTCGATCTGAGCACCCTCAGCACCGAAAACCAGCGCTCTGTACCACAAGGCCGCTACGGCCCTACATGAAAATATGTAATAGAGGAAATATTTACAATTTTATTATCAATTAACATGTAACAAAAGTATTTCCTTTTATAACACCAATCGTATTTTCTTTAGCACTGTCCAATAGTAGATCTGATTAAAAGTAAAGTGCTATTCATTCAAGAGATTATTTAAAATATATAAACAAAAATTAAACTTCAAGAAAGTATAATCTTAACCACAATGAGTTTCGACAACACATATTTGTTACATAATCAGAGTAGCATTTAACTTGAAAAAGTGAAAGACACATTAATTCCCTAGCTCTTAAATTGGAAATAAAAGTTTAAATAATGTGAATCAAAATTTAGATAAAACATTAATTTATAAAGCAAATGCGAGTAAAGCCTGATGAGGGCTTTATTATTTAACCAAAACAAATTATATATCAATTTATAGTGAAATAATGTTTTTATGCGTATACCTTATGTAAGAATGTACTGGTGTACTAATATTAAATCAGGTTTATGATGCGAAAGCATAAACTGTCTGTTAAACTAAGTTATAAATGAGATTTAGTTCGCAAAAAAGATTATTGATGATTATATATATATATACAGATGGTTATCAAAATAATGGAAACACCTATATTAGTGGTGTTCAGGAAAGTGTTTCGTATTCCTTATAATACAAGTATGGCCACCGATATTTTCTATAGAATATAGTATATATATTATTCTACCGGCAGGTAGCAGTAAGGAAGCTATGGGCATCGTGGTTTTAGGCGGATAACGTAAGTTGTTAAACCTTGCAGACCTTGCAAAGAGGGCAAATTGTTGGAGCGCGTCAAATGGAGTATCTTTTGCAGCAACCACCTGGGTTTGGGGTGTTTCTAAAGCTATGGCATCGAATGTCATGACAGCATACGGAATGCACGGATAAACATCGTCTGCGAAACAGAATAGTGGAAGAAAGGGAGAGCTGAGTGAAAGAGACGGACGAGTATTGAAGCGGATTGTGACTTGGTAAAAATAAAACAACTGCAACCAAATTGACCATAGAGGTCGATCTGCATCTACAGGTTCCTGTATCAGCCATTATAAGCAGGAGGAAACTTCACAAACAAAACATTTACGGATAAGTAACAATTTCCAAGCCAATTGTAACAGCCGTGAATGCAAAACGTCGTCCACGATAGTGCCACGAGCACAAATCCTGGTCAAGTCATATGAGAATTAATGTCGTATGGTCAGAATAATCATCGGTCCCATTGTTCCCCACAAGAGGACGTGCGCACTACTGGAAAACAATCAAAACAAATATATGATCCTGATTGTCTCGTGCAAACTATCAATCATGGAGACGGATCTGACATGGTTTAGGCTGCTGTCTCATGGTTTTCAGCAAGTCGCATTGTAACCCCAACAGTCCCGTGACTTCAATGTCATCGAAACACTGTAATTTGGTTTAGAGAATATAGATCCAAGTATCGATATCCACCAACACCAACTCTTCATTAACTTTCACGATTTCTCCATGACGGGTGGTATAAAACTCCCTTAACCACTATTCATGTCTTGTACAAATCTGTTCCTAGGCCAAATCAAGCTGCATTACATGCCAAAAACATTCCCCCCCATACTAATAAAGTATTTCATGTTATTCCTTGGTGTTTTCATTATTTTGATAACCACCTGTATATATATATATATATATATATATATATATATATATATATATATATATATATAACTAAAATTTCAAAACTAAAATATTAAATCAGCAGTTCAGTCCTGTTTCAATTTTTATGTCCCATTAGAATCAATTTTGTTCTCGGAAAAATTATTGAAAAATATCCTTATGAAAATCTATTTTTTTTGACATTTTACCCATTTAGAAGGTAAGTTATACCTTTCTGAACAAAGTGAATCAAAAAAGGTTTAACATAGAAAAATTACCTAACTTTGAAAGACAGTTTGCGAGAAAAATAACTCAATATGTCGCCATTGAGAACTTATATTTTAAAGCCATTTTTTTTCTCGTCTTAAACGGCCGTAAAAGATCTTCATGTTTCGTAAATGTGATAAATGCGAAACTATTTGTCTTAAAAAAATCCAGGCATTAACAATCACGCTTCAGAGATATATCCTAAATCGTGAGCAATGCATCAATACGTGGCTTTTTCTCTCGCGACAACTTTGCAATTATCGGAGACCTCTGTTTCACCGAAATGTACAAGTGTAATATCAAGATCACGTAGGAGCTGCCTCGAAAGGGTTCCAGTTCGCGAAAAAAGAAACACTGCGAAACACAAAATCTGCATGCTATTAGACGCGTTTTTAGAGTGACAAGTTTCTGTTTTATTGAATGGAGAGTGGGCCAGCAAGAATGAAATAATATTTAAGTGAAAATAAACGCCTTGCCTTCCGCCTCGAGCTTTCGCGTTGGTAGGCAGGTAGGCCTGTGATGCGATTTTTCGGGTCATTTTCTCCCCTTCTCTCTCTCTTTTTCTCCGTTTTTTCTCAAATCCCCACGTTTTTTCGTCAATTTTTTCTCCATTTCCCCTCTATAGCTTCCCTATCTTTTGTCGGCTTCTGCATTTTTTTCCCCTTGCTTCTTTATATTTTGTGAGTCGCCTCCCCCTCCTTTCGAAGTGTACTATAGATTCCGTTTTCTGCTCCCTTTAACTCTTGCCAAAAGAAAATCACAGGCGCAAAAGCACACAGAGAAGGGAAGAGTCAAATGTATTTCGTCCTCTATATATACACACTATATCCGTGTATGATTCGTTGCAGTAGTAGTCTGTAGAAGGAAAATTTTTTTTCACGCTCTTAAGTATTTCTTGATATATTACGGGGACTTAAGGTGTAATGCGTTGGTCGAGGCAATGCGTTTTTTTGAGTGGCTAATTCGAAGAAAGTCTGTCCATTCAAAATGAGTGTTGCAAAGGAAAATGTCAGGGGCTGTCTACAAATTACGTTACTATTCTGGTTTCGTTACTATATCTGATTTCGTTAACACCTGGTGCAAAAATATTTTGCCTTTTATATTCCATTCTTTTTTCGTATTATTCAGAATGGGCCTTTTTGAAAAGAATATCACACATGCGAAGGATTTTCGACAGAATTCATTTCATATCACTAATTTTTTTTTATTAATGTTTATTTGACATTCATAAACGTTTATAAAGGTGAGAAAAATTTTGCTCCTCTTTTTAACTCTCATGTATCAATGTGAGAGTGACATTGGGAAAATATTTCCACAAGAAAATTACTCCAATATCACATTTTGCCAAAGCCAATGACAAATATGTTTTTTGTGATATTATCTTAAGAATTTCCCCTGCATGGTATTTATTTATTTGGAGATAAGTATTCGGAAAACTTTGTCTAAAATAAGGAAAAGATAAATTTAAATGCGTTTTATGGGACTAAATCTTTGAATGTTTCCCTAATTATAGCATAGTGTGCGCAACCATGTCATGTATTCATTACATTTCTCAGTGCAGGAACTTCGCTCCTCTAGAGTCATTTCTGTACTATTCTCACGTAAGGTAAAACGTTACATATTAATAAGAAAAATAAGCATATCTCATTGCGAAGGACTTAAGTTCCGTCTCCTTTATGGCTTCCTCAGCATGACCTAGTCGACGAATTTGCCGGCGACAAAGCAATGCCTAAACGGAATTTCCCCAAATTTTTACAAGTGACAAACATCATGCAGTTAATATAGGCCACAATGAAGAGCTTTTTTCGTGACTGGTGACGAAAAATGTATGTAACATGATGATCTTAAGAATCTTTCATACCTTAAAATGTGGAAGATAGGATGTGCAAGAGATTCATAGTGAGCTTAACTGCTATGGAGTTGTCAGTTCAAATTTAAAAAAGAAGATAATGGAATTATAGTTGTGTAACTTTTATTTCCCGACTAGTTCGCTATGTTACGCCGAGGAAACTGTAAAAAGTGACGTCCAGGCCGTATTTTGGAATTGCATAATCAAATTATTGCCTCGCACCTACAATGATGTGCGTAATACGGTTTTTATTAAATTAACATGACTTTTCCTTGATATAAGCCAAAGTGCTTTACCTTCCCAGCTATTTTAACTTACAAACTTTGACAACTGTAATACCAAGCAGTATAAACAGATATAGATTACAAGAATTTTAAGATTCCGTCATTAAAAGAATTATTTGAACAAGTGTTATGCATCAGTAGATTTCGTGAGAGATCCAAAATTACAATAATTTTATCTTTCTCAAATGAAGCAGTATTTTTTTTATAAATCTTGTAATTTTAAATGTACAAGTACAGTCTTGCACTGCTATAACCTATTATACACCATATCTGTTAATACGGGACTGATTTTATTCTTAAAATGTTTCCACTGCCGATATACAATGTTGGTTTTTATTCAAATCTCTCAGAGAAAGGTTGAAAACAAGGTAAAGTCGCTGTTCCAAATATTTTTAACATGTTAAGGAGATATTTATGAATGTTAATGTCACAATAAGTAAGCCAGAAGGATGTACGAGGAAAATTTTTAAAAAATAATTACAGCCATCATCCGACGTAAAAAAGTATATACAAGCTCTTTAAACAACCAGTTGTATAGATGATTTCTCTTTACCAACTTCAAATCGGAACCAATGTAAATCGGACCAATGTAAATCGGATGATATTATGGTTTGCAGTAGAGATTTATAAAATGCATCATCTCTAATAAACTGTTTTCAGAAAATATATGTTATATGAAATTGATTTTGGAAATATATTTTTGATATTAATTTAACAAATGTTGATAACATAACCTTATGGATATTTATGAAACAGTCACATGAGAAACATAGAACGATATCCTATCATAACTTTGATCTCGCAAAAAGTACATCAAAATAGATATTGCATTCAAAGAAATTTTTGACTGTCATAGAAATTGTAATAGAAAGTATAAATTTAGGGAAAAGATGCATATATCGTGGTTATTATCCTGACACTTTATTGTTGACTAGTCATAGTCCACTAAATTATTCCTTTTTTATTATAGTTTTAAGTAAACAAAATGGATAGAAAGTAAAAATACATAGGGTAGATATAATAGTTGAGGCTTGAAAGCACAAAAACTATTTAATGCTCCGCCTGATATATTTTCGATATATTTTCACTAATCAGATATTATTAGTACTATCTGTAGTATATTTGTTTTTTCATGTGGTTAATCCAATAAAACCTACTGTAATCCTCGGAAAGTAGAAATACAAGTATACATATATTATATCATATTGAGAGGAACAAAAGATAAATTTCTTCCCTTATTTTCTGTTATTCATTTGATTTAACATTAACTCGTAGTACAGAATGCACGTATTAATGTGTTGTTTGCACTTAAAACCTGTTATATTTAAAGTTTATTTAAAACTGGGTCTTATTAAAAGCATAAAATTATCTCTCCAAATACATGACTTTTACATACAGCTGGTTTTGTTGCTGCAGTTTTGCAAAAACTCTCTTCCAAGTTGCTATCTTTCAAAACATATAGAAAATTATCTAGGACATTCTGAGTTCTTGAGGACAAACGAATGACTACTGGAAATACAAAACATATGGTAATTTAATAAGAGCCTGTCATGCATGAACATGACATAAAATAGATTAGCTTTTTGACAAAATAAATTTTGAAATTCTGTATACTGTTAGCACACTTAGGAAAATTATATGTGTCAGATATTTTTCTGGGTTTTCTAAGGTTGTGCTGTAATTAGCTAACACAGTATTCGTTTTGTTCGTACTGAAATGCATGTTGTGTGTCTCTTAGGCGGTGAAGAAACAAATTTTGTTATTGTGGCGAAAGAGTCGAGTTCAAACAAAGCAAATTATTGGTAACTTTTCAAAATGAAAAATACCATTGCGTATTTAAACGGGCTTGAGTTGAGGTGCAAGAAAGTTAAAGAAACTTCTCACGTATGTATTTTTAAATTATAAAATAATAAAAAGCGATGATCATTATAATTCCTAAGAAATACTTTTATTGCTAACAGAAACTATCTCAGTTTTAATTAATAAAAATAAAGACAGCTTAAATGTTTATTTTAAACGAAAAAACCTAAATATATCATTATCTGATCTATACTGCCTCTAGAGGATAAATTATGCCGAAAAAAATCATAAATTGCTAACATATTTGTGAACTTAAAATCATTTCAAA